>BQNB010136559.1:0-17983 GCA_026074375.1 Tanacetum coccineum
AAATCTGCTCTTCTGAAATTAAAAACCTATCCAACTTACTCATTTTTGATGCCGATTTGAGCGCCCAAGTATAAGAGTAACCTTCAAGAGGCAGGTTAATGAGACCAGCCGACAATATAAAATGGTTGAAAGCGTTAGAACTAGAATCATTAAAATTAGTACCAAATCTCTCATGCTAGAATCTAACTTCGTTAAAATCTCCAAGAATAACACATTCGCCTTCCCACAATTGAATTATATGATCAATGTAGTCCCAAAGGATTTTCCTTTCAGAAAAATCTTGAGGTGCATACACAACGACAATTAAAAGCTTGGTTGATGATAAAATCCAAGTACCACGAATAGCCAAAAAAGAATCCGATATAGTAACATTGTCTTTGACAAACTTGCTCGTATCCCATATGCAAAGAATTTCGCTAGAAAACCCAACTGAAGGAGAATAGGCAAAATCATAAGAATAATTACCCCATAACATATTGATAACAAATTGATCAATATTTTCGAGTTTAGTTTCTTGAATTGCAGCAAAATTTACTTGATACTTCCTGTTTATCTCCCTAATCCAATTTTTGTTGGTCGATTAACCCATACCTTGAATATTTAAAGATAAAAAATTTATCTAAAAACCTATGAATATCCTTGGAAACTAACAATGGCTTCTATATTTTTCGAACATCCTTCCATATTGTACCCCATTGTTTGTCCAATTTTAACCAAGTCTTCCATTACTTCTAGTATCGATCCTCCTGATTTAATTTTGATAGGTCTAATATTCCCATTTTGCTCTACTGAAACTCCTTCCGAATTACGATGAAAAGAAGACTTATGTTGGTCAGAGTTAGGAAAGTCATCTCCAGCCTTGTCTTTGACAGAAGTCGGGGTGAAACTTGGAGGGAAAGTTTGTTCCTCACTCGACATATCTTTACTTACTTTCACCTGATCATTATTCCTATTTAGAATATCATAAATCCCAAATGGATCAGCCGATGTAATACCTTGCTTACTGACATTACTCTGGTTTTCAGACTCGCCTTGTTGTTTCATACAGCTAGATTCCAAAACATGATCAGTTTCGTCATCTTCCACAGAATCCTCATCAGAAGAGGAGCTCTCACAAAATTCGTTATTGAAATCAGGTTGTCACAAAACCCCCCCCCCCCCCCCACCCCCCCCCTAGCTCTAAATTCCTTCACCCGAATCCAGTATACTTTACCTTTCATAATAATTTTTAACCTGTCATTAATTATGGTACTAGGCTTAGTAACCACACACACTTTTTTGAAAGGCACAGTTGCATCAGATGCTTCTTCAACATCGGACAGTGAACCCCATTGAGAAACAATCTTTGCAAGAGCGGTATTATTCCATGTGACCTTAGGTAAGCCCTCAATAGAAATCCATACCAGCCTATCTTCACTAACAAAATAATCATTAGCATGATGTAATTCTGAGAACCAAGAAGCCACCCCCACATGATTAAGCATTTTCTCCTTGGAAGTTACAGAACCAGCATCAATGTGAACCCAAAACCCTCCTAAATACGAGAGAGTAAAATTATCGAAACCTTCATCCGCAAGAATAATATAAAGGTTTGATAAAGCATTAATGTCTTTAATCTTCCCCATTAAAGAGCAGGAAGAATCTGATTCCACTAAACAAGAGTCATCCATAACAATAGCTGGAGAAGAGACAGGCGTTTCAACGTTGTTGGATTTCAAAACAGACGCAAAGGAATGTTTTACTGGTCCTACATTCTCCTTAGGGGGCGTAGAGAATTTTTGTGCCCTAGGTTCCCTTTGAAATCTAACAGGATTTGCATGCAATCTAAAACGTCCCATCCATATCGTACCAATATTCTCAATCAAATGCTCAAAATTATCAACATTAAGAAAGCGCACAAATGCAAATTTCTTATCTGCTTTGGATTTCTTTAGTGGAATATAGACGTCGGCAACCTTACCATATGCAGTGCATACATTCCAAAGATCACGGGCGGTACAATGATCCGGGAAATTTGTTACAAATACCGATTTCGAGATCCATTGCGTAAGATCCTCCTTAGACAAATAAGGACGCGCAACATCCATAATAAAAACAAGAGAAGAAAAAAAACGACAGACACAATGACAAAAAGAAAACCCTAAAAGAAATAAATCTAATCGCTATGGTCCCAAGGTAAAAAATCGCCTACCTCGCTCGTTATGAGATCAAACATCATAAGGTAAAACACATATATTTTTATACATGAATATATAAAAAATATATTGTAGGAATTAAAAAAACCCAAATTCCCTCTAGGTCTCTTCTATGAGCGAAAAATGGCTCCCTCTATTCCATCAATTCTGATCGCATAATCTTCTTCTTTCTTGATCCGAATATCATATAATACTCTTGTTTAATCTGTTAATCTTATGATTATAATGATTTAACAAGTTTCGTATTTGATTGATGTTTCTCTAAAGATCTAGGGTGCGATCTCTCATTTAGGGTTTGGTGTTTTTTTGTTCTTTAAGGATCTTTATTAATTCTTATCGACTTTCATTATGGAAGTCAGATAGTCCTTCGTGTATTTATATTATTGCCTTCCTTCAAAGGTTTTTCGTGATGAGATAGACGTGGATCTCATAGCTCCTGTGTTGATCTTTTAGTTTTCTTTGTTTAGGGTTTTTTAGGTTTCGTTTTGCTTGTTGCAGTCAAGAATGTCAAATACAAGTGATAAGGGTTACTTGTATGGAAGATTGGTGCTGCTAGGGTTGGTATGGCAGCTTAGAAGTAGTCCAAAGGTGGTACTCTTATCCTTGGTTTCTTCGTCTTTCTATTATTAACGTGCCCGAGAACTGTATAGTTTGATGTTGCTGCCACTTTTGGTGTTCCATTAACTACTGTGGGTGACTTGCAAAAGTTAATTATTGATTTTTGATGTAGTAAACATGATGAGTTATTATCTGAGTTGACTAATGAAGATCGTATGGAAACCTTAAAAGCATTAGGTTCTATATGTAATTCAATTAAGGTTGATCGTAATAATGCTGATGTTATCCCTTGTAAGGTTTCGTATGCTGATGATTCAATTAATCTTAATGTTGATGAATCCACAATATAGGTGAACCTATCGTTCAGTTTGTGGACATCATAAGGTCAACACTATGCTGGGTTACGGTGGAAGTACCGAATGTAACCAATGTTACTTCTAACTTTCGTACCTTGGTGGCTGATCCCGTATTTGATGGTGTTAACATCTCTATTCCTCGTAAAGTTATTGAAAAGGTTAGTACTCGCTTTGAACACACTCTATATGGCTACTTTATTGGAAAGAGAATGGCGTTTCCGGTTGTTGAATATTATGCTAGGAACAACTGGGCGAAACATGGGCTGAAAAGGATTATGATGAATTCCAAAGGCTTCTTTTTCTTTAAATTTGATTCCCGGGCTGGTTTAGAGGCTGTTCTGGAGGGTGGTCCTTGGTTGATTCGTAAATCTCTGATCATTCTCAAGAAATGGTCGATGGATACTAGATTGCTCAAAGAAGAATTGACTCGTATTTCGATATGGGTGGGTCCCCCCCCCCCCGATATGGGTTAAATTGCATGATGTTCCTATTCAAGTTTTTAAAGAGGATGGTATTAGTCTAATTGCTACGTTCATTGGTAAACCTGTTATGCTTGATTCATACACAAGCTCCATGTGTAATGATTCGTGGGGTAGGAGTAGTTTTGCTCGGTGCTTAATTGAGGTAAATTCAGAGGCTGATCTCGTGGATGTTGTTACTATTGGTATTCCATCTCTTTCTGAGGATGATTTTACCAAAGAAACCATCCGTGTTGAGTATGAATGGAGGCCGCCCAGATGTGATACATGTAAGATTTTTGGTCATGTTCATGACTATTGCCCTAAAAAAGTGGTGAGTCCTCCTATTGTTGCTACTTCTAATGTTGTTACCCCTAATGCTGAGAAGACTAATGATGGTTTCCAAACGGTGGGTAAAACGAAGAAGAGGAAAGGTAAGTCCAAGTCTACTAATGGCGGTCAGTTTACTGGTCCTTCGGTTAAACATAATGTTAGATATGAGCCTAAAGCGACTACAAGTGCACCAAAGAAGGGAACTACTTTTTGTGGGGTTATACACTCATCGAAAACCTATGTTTGGAGACGACTGGTAATTTCATCTAAAAAAGATAATCTCTCATTGTCCTAATTCTTTTTTGCTTAAATGAAGAGAAGAAGAAGTGAAGAAGAAGATGTGGAAAATGTGTATGATGAATCGGCTAACTTAATTCAAACACAAAAGCTGTGGAAGTTCATCTTTTCACGGCTGCTGCTGGTTAGCTGTTTTGTTGTGTTAATGAGGGTTTAGTTTAGTTGCAATCTAGTTTGTTTCTAGAGTTGTAAGAGTTTATGGCATGTCATAAGCTCTAGTTTTAAGTGTTTATCAAGCTGTTTAGCTTGAGGTTAATGTGGTACTTCAGCCACATTTCATTTGTACTTAACTTTTTTCGGTTTTAATATACTTTACCGGGGTAACCCTTTACCCAAAAAATATAAAAAATATATATATTTATATAAATTATGTTTTCTGTTCTGATTGCCAAACTCATATCCAACCCAAAATTGTAGTTCGGTTAGGTTCGGTTTTAGTAAATTCAGTTTGGTTCTTAGTTCGGTTCGGTCTCAGTTTTCTGTTTATTCGGTTATTTCGGTTACTATGCACACCCCTAGTTATGTCCTTCCTGAATGAATAATAGTAGAGCAAGGCTGTCAAACTCGCGAGTTTACACGTAAGATCGTACGATCTTACGTGTCTACCTCATAAAATCGTGTAGGATCGGTGTAGGATCGCATCAGAGGTGGGATCGCAAGTAGGATCGTAAACTCGCGCGTAAGATCGTAGGATCGCGTGTCGATACGAGTTTACCAAATTACCAAGTTACTAACTTATTGACTTACATACTTACTAGCCCATTACTTTTTTACGCCCAAAAAAGAACAATACGAGTTTGTTGATCTCAGTAACAAGTATTGACGTTTCATTCCTAGATTTTCTAATCAATAGACCTAATTATCTACTTTCCCCAAATTGAAATTACATGAAACAAATTAGGGTTCTTCTTCTCATGTTCTAGTTATCTCAAGCAAAAAATTTCTTACAGGTAATTGTTGTTTTATCTTTTACTTTTTTATAGTTTTAACTATTAACCTTTAAGTTTTAATTCAGATAGCTTAATTGTAGTGATACTAGTGAAGTGCTTTGTTTTGAGACGTTTATTATGCATGATATTTAATTTTATTCCGCTAAATCGTGAATGTGACGATAGAAACTTAACTTTTTTGTGTTTTACTTTTACTTTGGTATTTTAAATTTAAACATTGACATTTTTAAGAGGATATTATATAAATTTATATTTGATGATGAGTAGAAATAAAAATAGTTTGACTAGTTTATCCGTTGCTTACAGAAAATGATAAATTGGTAGGATCTTACGATCTCGATCCGATCTTACGATCTCGATCTTGCAAAGACAAAAACGATCCCAGGTGGGATCGCGATCTTGACAGCCTTGGTTAGAAGATATAATAAATAGATAGAGTGGACGTAGTTATGCTGACGGGGCAACCATCTTCCCTCCCCAAAATTCATCATCATCTTGAACTCTTGATCACTATTTTTAGTCATTTCATTTCAATAAAAAGTTTATATATTCCTTGAAAATCAACAATCATTCACTTGAAACAAATAACCCTAAAATAATGAAAGATCACACAATGGCGGCCGTTATGGCTGTCGAATAAAACGTTTCAATCTAGAGCACATGATATCCATTTTATCATAAATCCTCATGAGAACCATAATCTGTAATCGAATCATGAGAAGGCAGGGAGCTTTCGATCATGAGTACGTGTTCGGTTCGAAGTTGGCTTTAATTTCTGATCAAGGTTACATCGCAAGGTAGTGTTTGTGCTCATGGTTCGAGCTTTGATTTCCTAATCGTACGTATTCGGGTAAGAGGTTATGATTTCATTAGCTAAGGGTTCGAGTTCGTCTTTGGTTTTGGATCTGCGGTCAGATTTTTATTTTGTTAGTGTTTGTAGTTGTGTCGGTGTTTATACTCGTGCGGCACGACTCATGATTCACTCGTATTTTTCCGCCTGGAGTTAAGGTACCATTTGAGCTATAATTTACTTCCATAACAATCATATATTATTAGCCATAACAACCATATATTAGTAAATCATATGCAGGTTAAATGATGATAAAAAAAAGAAAAAAAGAAAAAAAAGAAACGCAACTAGAAATCACACAACTTAGTGACGAATTGGCAACAGATTTTAACTAAATTAATGTAAATGAAATTGGAAACTCCGATTCATATATAAATATCTAAATATTTGAATGAAAAACTACAAATGAAGAACAAGAGTTCACGTCATTTGCATGGGAATTTAAATGCAAGTCTACATATTTGGTCCCTCATTTATAAAGCTATTTACATATAAATATGACAGAATTTTAAAGTTTCACTCTTGGCCCTTGTCCCTTTCATACTCTTCAAAATTAGTCCGAAATCGTAACTAGTTGTTTTACCTTTGATGTAATAATGTTTATAAGATGTACGCCTCGAATGTTTTGGTCAACCTACTCATCTAAAAGTACACTTTAATGTAGATAAAAGATTATTAATAATACATCATTAACATCTAAGGTATTATATATGACAACTTTTGATTACATTTATTAACTAAATGAACAAATATATAAGAACAAATTATCTTAACGAGGCTTGAAATATTAGGGATACTAGAAGTAAGATATTTTAATTATAAATCTAATTTAGGATTAATTTATTTGTCTAGACTTTGAGGATTTTGGTGGATCTTTGGCGCTAGACACTTTTAGGAACTTGTTCAGGTACGGATGACTCTCTATACTTCTATTCGTGATTTGTTTGTACGGATGTTCTTTTACGTGCTCTCTTTTGAATCATTGACATGTTCATAATCTTTCATACTCGTACTCTCTTTTGTCGTTGCTTCATATACCTCCATTGATTTCCCTTGCGGTGCTATATGATCCCTTTTATTTGAGAAATGAATTTTATAATGATGATGAATTGTGGAAATATTTTTTGAAATATATTTTGATGATGCTTGGGTAAAATTTGTTAAATGATCGTTGGAAATAATGTGATTTTACTTTTGTATGAGCGTTCCTTGTTTTCAGTTCCCATAGGACTCATATGCACGGTGAACATAATTTTTATGAAAACTATGTTTAAAATCATTTTATGAAAACGGTGTTTGGTTGGTTTATATGTTCACTGTGCTACCATAGAACCCTAGATATGTAGACAGGAGTTAGGAATACCGAGCAACTAGCCATGGAGGTACCATGGCCGCGTCATTGTGGCATCAATGGCGTGACACTATATGTAGCGGTGTGATCAGTCCATGGCGTTTCCCCCTTATGATTATGATATGATTTTGTTGCTCGTAGGAGAGCCTTGTTATTATGATATGATTTGCTCGTGTGGGAGCCTTTATAGCGAGAGCACTATGATTATGATTTGAGTACTCGGGGAAGCGTATGGATGCATCCTAGGCTATGTTATGATATGTTTATGGTCTAATATGGCTATGCGGTCGAGTGATGTAGTGCCATACACACCTTCCGTCGATACGATTAATGATGCACTGGAGTCGCGACCAATGTATCCTTGTGATACTTGATATGATATGATTTTAGCACGTGGAGTGCATTTGATTTGATATGATGTAGTATACTCGGTATAAATATCCCAAACCTTTTCTTCAGCCTAATATTTCTTTGATTACTCTGGTGTTGAGGCGTTGGTATGATGGGGAAAATCATCTTTATGATCTCTTGGTAGTTCTTTCTTCACTCTTATATATTATCCCAAACCTTTTCCGCGCAATGAACAATTAGCTGAGCCGCATTTTCTTTCTTTCGCGACAGGTACTCAGGATTAAAGAGGATGTGTGACGAGAGCTAGCTCGACCTTAGAGGTTATGCATTTGGAGACTCCACTTAGATTATACTTTTAGGTATTATGTAATTTTGAGGTTACACTTTCTTGAAGAAAATTTTAATTATTATCGAAATTGAACTTATTAATAAAATTGGTCCTTCAGGTTTAGCAGCTTGGTCGTTACTTATGACCTCCCGCTCCTATGTCGAGGCGGGGGTGTTACAATTTCTGAAATTCAAGTAGTGATTCAATAAATCAAGAAATGTTTAGTAGTGGACCACAAGGTTTAAGATCAGCCAACGACACTATTTCATAGTATCATTCAACATTACCGCATTGAGCTCATGACACCGAAACCTTGACAATAATGCATGCCATATGCATTATAGTTTGCCCCTGAAGTAGGTATTATTGCCTTATACCTATGGATTTTCAATACGAATTGTTCGTTAACGAGTTGGGGTGATCAAACGGATTTGAATCAAGCCCCAATAGATCTATTAATTGTACTAGCGTTCACCCCTACAAGGTGATTAATAGTTCATGAAATTAGGGACTTTGGCAATAGCGACTCATGCAGATAATTTCATAAGCGGGTCAGGCATACCTTTCAAGCACTTGTGTCCCATTTAAAACAAGTAATATGTTCAAAACTCATGGTTTTGTAAACAGATAACCAATGGTCTCAAATCATGTAGTAAGCAAATCAAGCTTTAATAAATTCAGTAGTAAACAACCACGTATTAGAAATCATGTGGTAGGCAAGTAAAATCTTTAGTAAAAACATTCATGTAACGCTCATGTAGTAGAAATCAATAAGTTATTCGGTAAAACAAGCATGTATTCTCACCTCGAAAATAGTTATGAAAACCATTAAAAAGAGGAAAAGGTGGGGCTATGAACTCACCGCTAGAGCTAAGAGATCAGAAGTAGATGAGTCTTCGGATGAGAGAAAAATACGTGTAAGCACCACCTAAAAAGGCGTGACACGTCTTAGTATAATAAAAGAAGTCAGTACGTAAAGATAAACACATGATCATGAGATATGTCTTCAAGATATGCACGGCATTGCATTACGACTTAACCAAAGTATTTTCATCCCTCAATTGATATACAACCTGAGTTTATATCTAATTAAACACCTACTAAGTTTTGCTTATTAACTCTTGTTTTAATAATGTGTTTCTATACATTTTATATTTCAAGAAAAGGCGTAAAAATCCAGATTCTGGATTTAACCCGACTTAATGGATCCATATCTCCTAATCCGTAAAGGCTATGAATACGAGGCTTTCTCCCCTGGAAAGACCTTTGAGTCTAGTTTCCAGAATGTAAGGCATCATCATCTAATTAGTTTTCAATCAATAGTAAATGACAATTTAGTACCAGACTACCCAACCAGAGATTTTACAAAACGGAAACACCCTTACGGAAACGGCCATAAATCCTAAACCGTGATAGCTATTGAAGTGAATCTTTTTGGAGATGTTAGATATATGAGTCTACTACTGGAATAAATTTTCTTTTCCCACATTTAAGAGTATTAACCTGGTGTTTAACTTGTTTTCCAAACGGTGTTCCATAATCGACTAATTTCCATAAAACGGCCGTATCTCACTCATCCGGAGGAGATACAAAACAATCCAATTCGCCACATGAAGCTAAGACGTATATCTATCCAACCATGTAATTTAATGATAGGCTCCATGCCAAAAATAATTAGGAATAGCCACGTTTTGCTACTGACCTCAAAACAGTCCCTAAAACTACTTCCAAATTTATTCAAGACTCATCCAAATCGCTAATTAACCACATGCAATGCCATAACATATCTTACTAACATATCTCATACATCAAAACTTCATGAATATGAATAAACCAAGATCAAACACACTAAGAGCATGCATGCTCATAAAAACTAAAAATTAAACACATGCACTCAAGAAGTGACTAAACCAATACATAGGAGTTTTAAAAGAATCACTTACAACACAAATGAGTAGAAAGGTAGAAATGAAATCAAAACAAAAAACCTTAGGTGGTTTTTTTTTTTTTTTTTTATTTTTTTTTTTTTTTTTTTTTTTTTTTTTTTTTTTTTTTTTATTTTTTTTTTTTACTTTTTTTTTTTTTTTTTTTTTTTTTTTTTTTTTGTTTTTTTTTTTTTTTTTTTTTTTTTTTTTTTTTTTTTTTTTTTTTTTTTTTTTTTTTTTTTTTTTTTTTTTTTTTTTTTTTTTTTTTTTTTTTTTTTTTTTTTTTTTTTTTTTTTTTTTTTTTTTTTTTTTTTTTTTTTTTTTGTTTATTTTTTTTTTTTTTTTTTTTTTTTTTTTTTTTTTTTTTTTTTTTTTTTTTTTTTTTTTTTTTTTTTTTTTTTTTTTTTTTTTTTTTTTTTTTTTGCGTTTTATTTGAATCCAAGGAGGAACAAGGAAGGACCCAAAATTTGATTTTATATTCTAATATTGTTTAAAAACACTTAACAATAACCCATTTGATGATCTTCTTGTACCCAATTAGATTGAAACCCTAAAAATTAAAAGTTTAATAAAATCAAGAAACCCTCTAATCTTGATGCATGGTGGTTTATTTTTGTGGGGATGGACTGAGGGTTTAGTTTAAAGATTGATTTGGAGTAGACATAGAATAGTTAAGGTTGGATTTTTGATGGGGATTTGGTGGTTTTTGTTTGTTTGAACACGTTCGAAACAAGCAGGAAAGAAGAGGAGGATCACAAGCGTGGGAAAATTCTTAAACTGTTGTAGAATAGGCGTGCTATGGGTTTTATAAAAAGATAAGGAGTATCTTATATAATACATATGTGATATTGATCCTTGTTTGTATCGTATATTAAAAAAATAAGGGTGTTTGTTCGAGCTTAATAACCGGCCCCCCTCTTTGGGGTGGGCTTGGTTGGGCTTTTTGTTTGGTAAATTTTTGTATCACTTTGTTTCTGGGCCCAAAAGCTAGACCATTTTGCTAAGTTTTACAAAAACGCTAATTTCGACTCGATTTCGACTAAAAACACGAAATAAGCTGGAAAATATAAAAATAAAATAATTAAGCTCTCGAGACTAAAATACTGAGTCGTTGATTTCTCGGTCGTTAAAAACGGATAAACTTAAATTATATGATTCACGAAAATTTTAGAATCGACGATTTTAATAAAAATCGACTAAAATGTAAAAGTAAGCTCTTCAAAATTTATGAAAAAAAATTATGAGACTGGAAATAGTAGTGACCTTAAATATGGGGTTTTACAGATGGAGTAGGAGATGGTATGTGTCAGTTTATAATTGTTTAATTGTTTGAATAAGGGGTTTTACAAATTATTTTGATTGATTGAATTAGGGGTTTTTGCAATATGTGTTATTGATTGATTTAAGGGTTTTGGATATAAGTTGGATATATAATTTGTTTTTGGGTAAATTGGTTCGTATTTGGAAAATGTAAGTTCAATGTGTGCCGGTTTGTGTGCCGATATGGTGACGGTCTGCAAGTCTGCATTTTATGGTGTCAAATACTTTGTAATGGAAATATGTTGAGTTATATTGTCTGGATTGTTAGTGATAATATGTTGTCATTTGTCTGAATTGTTGTATACATATTTTACTTATGTGTTAATGAACGGCGTGTCATATGTGATGTACTATATAGTACATTACTTGTGTTGCGGTCCCATGTTTGTATGTGAGTTACAAGGTAGTAAGTTTCTTTGTCAATAAATTGTGTTTCGTGTGCCAAGTAGTATGCTTGTGTGCGAGTCTCGTTGTGTCATGTGTAAGTTAACACAATCCCAACGTTAAATCACACACACTAGAAGGAATGATGAATAAACAATAATAAACAAGTAACCATTAGATAGATCTTATAAAAATGCGGTCAGGATTAGTGATATAGGAAGGATTAATAATAAGCAATTGACTGTCAGTATTAGGTTGGGCCGGATTTTAGCTTTGTTATGTAACAACCCGTAAATTTCCGATCAATATTTTAGCCGTTTCCGTTTGATAATTTGAATTTTTAATGTTTTGATTAATTTTTAAGGGTAACCGGGAAGTTGTTCCGTTATTTACTAAAAATCATTGCCGGAAGCGATCCGTGCATCCAATCATCGTAGTCTTATATCGTACATAAAGACGCGTTTTTACGTTTTTAATTGATATTTAAAATTTTAGGAATTTTAGTGAAGTCGTTATTTGTTTTCGTTATTTGCGTAATCCGGATATAACTTGCATGCATGAAGTCTTGGAAATTTAAATCAAACATGAAGCACTAGTTTACTAGAATGTTGGAAACCATTTTGGTCCCCCCTCCCTTTGCTCACATCCAAACAAACACCCTTATGAACCTTGGATGCTAAATTTGAATTTTAAAATAGTAAGACAAGATTCCAACTAGCCATTGTCCTTGCTAAATTATGATTGGGAGATCATTTTTGTCCCCTCTCCCCGTTTGTCCTATCCCACGACACATACACACACATACACACTTTTAGTTGTGAAAAGCAATTGTCACTATAATACCATCCTTACATCTTATTTTCGTCATTGTTAATCCACACAACACTATAAACATTTGAGTTTTTCTTATTGCTCTCTTGTTCTCCTAACCCAGCCGCAACACGCACCACACATATATACAATCCCATAAATTTTTCATCTTTGACCAAGAACCTCTTAAAGATTTGTTGAAGATTTGATCATTTGGTATCATTCGGAGTTATTTTTGTTAAACAAACATTTGGGTTGTTTTAGTCATGTTTCATCCTTTAAAAACCTGCAAACTTTGTAAGTCTTCAATCTTTTAATAACTTATGACTTTCATAGAACATCTTTTGATGCATACATACTAGTTGTACAACTTATTTGTAAAAAACAAAAATTTTAAAACTACATAAACCTTAAAAGGTTATGCATATGGTTCGAAAATAATGAAAGAAATATAAGGAAAGTATAGTTTTGTGATCGTGGTTATTTTTGTATAATAAAAATGATACTTTATAGCTTATTTGTATTCGGCTTATATAATAAGCTTATGGGAAAGCTTATTTTGATTTTATTGAGCTTAATGGGCTTATGTTTGGTTCGGCCCAACTAGAAAAGAAAGGAGAAGTGTTTGTTTAGCTTATTTTGTTTCGGCTTATATATATTAGCTTATTTTCTAGCTTATTTTGAAAGGACAAATGGCGAACTTATTCGGCTTAATAAATAAGCCCGAATATGGTTTGCTTGGGCTTTTAGCCGCGTCCCACATCCAAAGCCCGACACCACGAGCTTATTCTTGAGCTTATGTGGTTCGGCTTAATTTACTTGGGCTTATCAAGAGCTTATTGTAGCTTATTGATGAACCGAGAACTTATTTAATACCTTTTTGCGTATATGGTTAGTTGTAAAGGATTTTGATTGATCGAACTTGGGAAATGTAAATTGAAAGTGATTTTTATTAAAGTCTACGACTTTGGAAAACGTGTAAACACGAACGGGTCATTTCGAAATTTTTGTAAAAATTATATACTTAGAAAAATTGTGAAATATAATTTTAATAAAACTTATTCCGAAAAACATATATTTATAAAATGATAAACAAATATAACATAAACTTAACTTATATAAATAAATTAAAATACTTATTTACGTTTTCTACTTACGTATTTAATTTAAAAACCGACAGTTAAGCGTGCTCGTGTGAGGGAAGCACTAGCATGGGTGACCTGTCGGGAAATGGATAAATTAAAGATATAAAAACATAATTATCAAAAGGTTTTAAATCAATATTTGGGTTTATTGGGTAAAGAGCCGAACAATACAATATATATATTATTAAATATTATATATATTATATATATCTATATGTATCAATATATATATATAATATAATATATATATATTATAATACTATAAATATAAATTATAATATTTTTATAATATTAATATTACTGTGTACCCCACAACCACATTACGATCGCTAAACCTTTTATTATCAAAGTATTTTCCAAGTAAACTTTTATGCATCACCGCCATTTTCCATCCTTCCTGATTCCCCTCAAGACCCGAAACCTATATTCTCTTAGGTCGCATCCGTGTACCATCGTTCGTTTCCGTGTGATCATATTTCTAGACGTTTACTCTTTCATTTCACCGACTCGAGATGAGTTCATAGCCCCACTCTTTAACTCGTTTTGAATAATTGTTTTATAACTTGGGGTAAGAAACATTGCTTGTTTTTAAAACTGGGCACAAGTACTATACGTGAGAAATTCCTTGTTTACGTGTTGCCTAAGTAGCGTTTAGACCGTTATTGCCCGAAT
The DNA here is from genome assembly GCA_026074375.1 of Tanacetum coccineum. NCBI lineage: Eukaryota > Viridiplantae > Streptophyta > Magnoliopsida > Asterales > Asteraceae > Tanacetum > Tanacetum coccineum. The sequence goes on from BQNB010136559.1 coordinate 14,284, forward strand.
GATCATGAACTGTTAATTTCTTGACCGGAGGACCGGTTAAGGGAGCGCGAGTGAATAAATAAATCTATTGGGACTAATTATCCCTATCCGGGTAGAAGTGCACTTAACTAGTCCGATGTTTTGCCAAGGCACTAACAGATATATGTCATGTCAAAACTGGTTAGGTAGTCTTTGGTCGGATACCTGCAAGGGCAAGCAATTATTTGGCATGTTATATGCTACATCCCTATTAGCTTCGGTGTCATGAGCTTAGTGCAACGTAAACACCTTTTTATGTGAAGTTGTATATGTTATAACTGTCGCATACGTTTTGATAAACTTGTGGTCCACACTAATTACGTTTGAACTAAACCTATGAATTCACCAACTTTATGTTGACGTTAGCATGTTTTTCAGGTGCTTAGCTTTAGACTTCTCTGATGTGCTATGTGGAGTCTACGTGCAATATGATATCATCTTTCAAGACTTTATTATCATTCATACTCGTTTTCTTTTGAAAACTAAATTATGCTTCCGCAACGTTTTAAATTTCATTTCAAATCTTGTAAGAATTATCCATTTTTTTATAAATACAACGAGTTATGATTTTCAAAACGTCCATTAGTGGTCGTTCTTTGTACTTTGTGCAATGTATATTATGACGTCACGCCCCCGGACACGTATTCCGTCCAGGCCCCGTTTGGTCTGTAACCAGTATGTGATCCTTACGTGCTTTTATGTATGCCTTATACGTGCTTTTGCTATGGCGTATACGTGAGTATCATTTTGCCTTGAGCATGCTATGATATGGGTTTACCTCTGCCCTTCGTTTACCGTTCCCTGCGTTTATGTTGCTTTGAGTTTATTTTGCCCTGGATCTCTATTTTGCTATGAGCTTACGTTTGTCTTGCGTTTATCTTTTCTATGCGGTTACGTTTTCCTTACGTATATTTCCTCACCTGTTTGTATAGAACTTGTCTATATAAATACTAAACTTTTCAAAGACATTGTGACTGACACAATGGTCCCTAAATTTTCCTAATACATTGTGAGTGACACAATGGTCTCGTTTATTCTAAAACATCATAAGTAATACGATGGTCTTTAAAACTTTTCACGACTTTACATTATATCGTTTGCATAACTTTGAAACCTGTTACAGTCTGCCGACCCCACTGGTTATCCTACTATTCAACTTTGAAGGCAACTTTGAGCATCCGTCCCATACTATTGAAACACATGTGTCATCTCATAACGTCTCAATCTTTCTTACTCCTCGTAACGTTCCATTTTTAGAAACACGACTTTTGATATTCGACTTATCTTATTTTGTTTACTCCGTTCGATTTTGAAGAAAATACCGACCACAAGACAAGGAATGAATTCCACGAGGACTGGGTGTATTATAACCCAATGAATTGCTAATGAAATTAAAGCTATTGCTGTCTATAAGGCAAGAATCCACATGGTTCATGACTAAATAGATCAGGTCGTACATTAGGAAACCGAGGGGGTGAGGAATGCCAACAACAAAATGAACGACGAAAGGTCATGAGAGCTTACATTGCTAGACCAAAAATGGATATATAGGAAAGTTACCCTCCTGTAACAAGTGTAAGTTGCACCACACTCGGCCATGTACTGATGAGTGAAATAACTATGAGAGGGTTGACCATATGACTAGAGATTTAAGACACCCGTTTTGATAACAACTTAGAGGCCGCAATGGCAAATTAAAAACCTGAGGTACGTATTAGGAGTGTGGAGAGCAAGGACATTACAATATAGTGATTTTCCAAAGCTGGACCGTGTAAACCAGAATTGAAAGGTAAAAACTCGCGGGAACTCTAGCACCGTTAAAGACAGTGTTGATGCTTAAGGAGAGATTTTCCTTTCCTTTCCTAGTGGAACCTAAGTAGACTCGGACTGTATCCCTAAGAGATTTGTGCTAGTACTTACCTATGAATTTCTTTGTGTTGTATGGATGTGTTTATTTTCGTTACTAATTTATGGGTCCTGATGATTTCGTCAGTTACACTTCAATTCTCTAATAATTTATGTAAGGTACTCCTCAAATCTATTACCGTCTTACAACCTATTTCACTATTATTTTATAAACCGTTCTACTAGTATAAACTATTTGGATGTTATCGTATAAACTATACTAGCATCGTCTTATAAAACATTTCACTACTGGTTAACAAACTATTCTGATATCATCCTATAAACTATTTCATTGTCGTCCTATAAACCATTTTGTCATTACCATATCAATTATTCTACAATCATCGCATAAACTATTTTCGCCATCATTTTACAAACTAACTTTTTTTCATCTTTTAACCTATTTTGTCGTCGTTTATAAACTCTTTTACCATCATTTTATAAACCATTTCGCTAACACCTTATAAACTACCTTGATATCATTATGTAAACCATTTTGCCAACATCTTATAATTATCCTACTATTACCGCATAACTTATCTGGCTATCACTTAATGAACTAATTCGTTTCCATCCTATAACTTATTTTATAGTCATTTGTAAACTCTTTTGCTACCCTATTATAAACTACTTTGCCGTCATATTACAAACCATTTCGTTGTCACCTAATGAGCTATTTCATTGTCGTTTATAAACCATTTTGCTGTCAATTTATAAATTGTTTCTATTCTCATCATATGACTACTATCGTAGGCTTTTATAAACTATCACGTTGTCACTTATAAACTATTGGGTTGTCAGCTCGTAAACTATTTGTTACCATATTATAAACCCCTTACTGTTACATTATAAACCGTCACGTAATTTCCTCGTAAACTATTTTACTATTACCTTATAAAATAATTTTTCGCTATCTTACAAAATATCTTGTATCGCCATATAAACAACATTGTTTTTATTACTACGAACTGTTTTGCTGCATTATAAACTATATCTTTTATGCCGTATAAGATTTTTAAGCATAACACTAGTTTGACGAAATGAGCATATCATCTTTAGTCCTTAAATTGCTACATAGCTTGACCACAATGTATAAATCCAGGAAGGACCATGCTATGCTGGAGTAGGTCACTTTAAAAACTTTGACAATTTCGTCTTACTTTCATTACCATTTTTCCATCTCTTTCTCTATACATTCATCGAGATTTTATTTTATTTCATTTTTTAATATTTTGCGTGTGTATTCGTGAGTTATGTTGGTCATGTGCACTCGTTTTTATAAGCGTCGAAACTAAGTAGATATTTCCCAACCTTATCATATAGAGACACCATAGCCTTAGCCGAGAAACCGAATCACGCTTCCTGTAGTCACGATAAATATGGATTGTAGAATGCCAGAACGTAACGAACTTATCTTCCTAATTGGATTATAACCAAGAGAACTAGGAGATTTCCTTCAGTTGACTCACGTTTTAGTCATTTAAAATCATGAAAATTATGAGATTCTCATACCAACAAAAATCCTTATGGACCTAAAGTTAAAGCAAGGGACGCAATTATTTCAAGAACATAGAACCTAGCTGATAGAAGCCTCGCATCCGTTAAGATTAGCCTTTTAAGTGGCATCGTCACAACCACCATAGACACTAAGTACTATGCCGAGTTAGCCGCCAAAAAGATCATAGGAATTGATACCATCATTTGAGATTGTTCATTGAATTTTCTGAATCATCTATTCAAGATAGACTTAATACCCGTAGAACTTGGTAGTTTCGAC
>BQNB010136560.1:0-11670 GCA_026074375.1 Tanacetum coccineum
TATAAATTGGGCAACAGTCTTTTTGAGTAAAATATTTTCAGACTCGAGTGATTGTTTTGAGTAGTCAGTTGTCTGGTTATCAGGTAATGAATCAAGCATATGACTTTTAACTTGACATTGTTCGGGATACTTGTCAACCCTACCTTCATTAATGATTTTAGGTTGCTAAGTATGCTGTTGTTCTATAGCAAAGATATTACATTCAGCAGTCAATTGTACCTCAGCCATTGGCTCTTTATCATATATGGGTCTGATCTCTGCATCCTCAGCATCTGTATCATTCCCTGAACTGCTGCTATCATCTTGCACTTCTGATTATGTTCCACTGCTTTATGTGACAACCAAATCAACATCTAATGCTTTACTCGTATCAATCTTACTCTCTTGCGTCTGCAATTGTCTTTTATTCACCCATCTATCATACTATCTTTGATGACGTGTTCTTTCAGCAACAAACTTCTTGACATTACCCATGTGTTGGAGTAGTGTATCTTTGAAGTGTTTAACCTCGATTCTAGTATATTCAACAAAGTACTTGTTTGTCATTTGACTGTCATAATCCAAAGTAAACTGTGAATTGATGAACTTCTGAAACTGGTTGTTTACCACCCAAAAGGCTGCCATGGATCCTTCTTCTTAAAATTCATCTTTGTCAAGTTGCTTTTGTAATTGTTCTATGTTGAGGAGCATTGTACTTGTGAAAGTATCAGCATCTTGACCAAAGAGTGACATGAATGCCTGTTTAAATCCATGTTCGATACGAGTGCCTTTTAAGTCTTCTTTAGAAAGAACTTGAAGGAGTGAATGAAGAGATCAAAAATATGCCATGCATCTTTCTTTTGCTTTTGACATCTTGTATTTAATTGCATGCACATCTTGTGTTTCAGAATTCAAGCTGCTTTCCTTTACTGATTTGCTAGATGCAGTCTCTGAATTACTATCTTCTTTCTCAGAACAAGTTTTTTGTATGACAACTAAATCAACTTTCAATGAATCAGCATTCAATGCTTGAGTTGGATTTGAATGATCTTCTTGTGTTTGCATAAACTTCTTTTGTCTCAACACTTGTGGAGTTCGTTGTTGATGAAGAGTTATCTCATGCATGTATTTCCCAATGGAATCCATGTTAAAGATCATTGCATCGTAGAAGGATTAAGCATCAAATCTAGTATATTTCTACATACGCGCTTTGAATTCTGAATTGAAAGCATTTTCAAACGTTGTTATGAGTTTTGTCAAAGTAGTCTTGCAATCAGTCTGAGAAATTATTTCTTTGGTAAGATGTTGTTCTAGTAAATCCAAGTCTTGAGAGAATGTTCTCTTGAAGATAGGCATGGTACCAAAATCTTGTAAAGTATCTGTGAGAAACTTTAATTGTGACTGAGTTGCTCGAAGACTGTTCATACATTTAATTCTTGAAAGTTGTGTCTTCTCTTGAACTTTAGAAATTGAACACGAAGAAACTGTGTCATTCTGAAGAACACTTGATGTTTGAGTTGGCAAATTGGTATTGGTATTTGACATTTTGATGTTGTGAATGGATATCGGATCTTAAGTAGGTAAAGTGATTGTTGTTGTGGATTGAAATCAATTAACGTTCACGGGATTTTACAAGTCTTTGATTAAAACCGAGAAAAGAATGGAATCTTTCGCGGGATTTTACAAAATCAAGAAGAAACCGTAAAAATAAAATTTGCTTGTTCGGTCCTCTGCTAGTGTACGGAAGGGGGAGGGGAGGAGGCCGAATGTAGATTTATGCTCGTTCGATAGATCCCTTGAGCAAAGAGACTTCCCGTTCGAGTCCAATCTAGTTCGCGGTACCTTGTAGATTTAGCCGTTCGGAAAGAACAAGAAATTTAATGCAAAGTGGTCCTTGAGCAAAGAGACTCGTTCGGTCCTATCTAGTTCGATCCTTGTAGATTTGCTCGTTATCGCTCCTTGCGAGCAAAGAGACTCGTGTCGAACCTAACTAGTTCGATCTTGTAGATTTGCTCGTTCGGAATGAAGAATAAGATAGTTCGTTATCCTTGAGCAAAGAGACTCGTTCGATTCCAAATCTAGTTCGGATCTTTGTAGATTTGCGTCGTACGGAATCCCCTTGAGCAAAAGAGACTCTAGTTCGTCCTCAAGAAAATCTAGTTGCGAATCTCCCACTGGAATTCACTCGTTCGGTTCACTCTAGTTCGACTCCAAAAGAAAAAACCACTCCTTCGGTTCACTCTAGTTCGATCCTCACTAGTTCGATCCTTACTAATTCGAAACTAAACCACTTGTTAAGCCGAATAGAGAAAGAAAGAAAGAAAGTGACGAGAGAAAGAAAAAAAATAAGCTTTTAACACCAAACCAAGAAACACGAATAAAATCACAACGAAACCACAAAAAAAATACAAACACTAAACCCACCCGTGGCGAATGATACCAAATGTTACCATAAGCTAATCCAATTCAACAACATAAGCAATACGAATAAGCAAAAAGTAGAAAAGAGAAGAGCAGAAAATTTGGAAGATTTTTATTAGAGAAGAAACTAAGAGAACGAAGATTACACACACACCAAATTATTTATGCAAATGGACACACAACACCCTCTCCATGTTGGAAGGTTTACTTATTTATACCCTTGAGCCATGAGTGGCATATGGGCTTTCTAACTTGGGCCGGGCTTGGCTTTTCTTGGGCTTTGAGCCCGCAACACGGACAATATTAGATTACAAACCAAGCCCGTTGAACCCGTCTAGCCTATTACAATACAAGACCTAGTTTGACTTTCTTAGACCGAAAACATTCTTGTTTGACTTAATATATTTAAGGCTAACACATAACGATCAAATAAGCAAAGCTAAACATTTTATTCTAATAATTCTACACTAATGAATTGAAAAGAGATAGAAAATGGGACCGAATTGAAGAGACGCAAATAAACGATAACCACCCGATTTAATAAGCTAAAGAAAATAATCAAATTCTATCTAGCTTATTAAACCCTTAAGCTCCACACCTCATGAGTAGACCGGTACCAAAAGCATAAAGTAAACATAAAAAGTTATATAACAAACAGATTAATATCTCAATATGCAAATTTATTTCAAATCTGTTAATTCTTCGCAGCCCAAGATATATAATGTAAGCCCAAAATCAATTAAATCATGAGTCCAGTAAGTTTTAGACGCAAGCCCAGAACAATCAGCAAATATTAGGCCCAGAATGCTAGTATCGCAAGCCAAAACGAAAGCCCAATCAGAAGTGATAAAGCCTAACGATATTAAGCAAAAATAAGCAAAATATTAAACCAAAAATAAGCCGATTAAGCTAACACAAATAAGCCAGTTTACTCAATAAGTCTATAGAATAAGTCACGATAATCATGAGATCAACTTATACCAAATAAGCACGAGTAAGCAATAATCGCAACTAATTATTCAATAAGCTAATGAAATAAGCACTCTAATAACTAGCATCTGAATCAAAACCAAAATAAGCCATAATAAGCACGATTAGAAACATTTATAAGCTAAAACAAGGCAGAATAAGCTCTAATCGATCTAATAAGCAAATAAGCTAAACGAAAAACTTGATCTAAACAATATAAGCTCATATGAATTCGAATAAGCTATTAATATACTTAATAAATCAGAAACAGAAAGCTTTTAAGACATAAAGCAATATAAGTACATGAAAACTAAGCTTGATCCGAGCTTAGTCTAGCTTATTTACAAGTAAATCCTTGAAAACATATAAGATAATCGAATATAGCTTTAGAGAGCTTATAGGAGACGATCTTAAAGCTTTTAAGGAGTTTTGAAACGAATAAGCTCAGGAAATAAGCTCACGAGAATAGCTTATTTGATAAGCACACATGCGAAGAGAATAACAAACGAATAAGCCACAATAATAAGCAAACCATGATTTCCAATAAGCTATAACCAATCTTGATATAAAATTTCAATAAGCTGACGAATTAAGCTTTTACAATAAGGCCTATAATACAAAATAAGCTACTTCTAGATACAATAATAGACTACAACAAACTAGAGCGAAAAAATTTGCAACACTACAATCCCTCATGCATGATCTCAACTCAAGACCTTTGTGGATTGAGAGTTTTAACCAAACCAAACGAAACCAACTAGCTCTAAAAGGCGGCGAGTAAGTATTACTATATAAAAAATTCCTTTATTCCCTTTTTAAAATTGGCCCAGGTTATGAAAATATGGCAGAAAGGGTTCAAATAAGAAATTTGAGGTCAAGTAACTGTACACTAACTCGTAAATTTCATGCTCTATCCAATGGAATGATCGTGGGAATTTTCTGGGTTCGTTTGAATCTCGAAAAACGTGAAAACGTCTTCGAAAGTCACCCGAAAGTTACCGTTTTTGCTTCGTTTTCAATTCTTTGTACCTGTAAGACATAAAAACAAAAACACACATATTGCAAGATATTCAACTCCATAAAGCGATTATAGTTCGTTTATAATGTGTTATTCCCGACGTATAAATGATGTGTATTTAAATGAACACATCAAATTCCCCCACACTTAGCCATTGCTGGTCCCACACGCAATATTTATAAAACACGCCCGGAAATAAATAATTAAAACCCCCCTAACTTATGACTCCTTACAATCAAACAAGAACAAAAAAGGTCCATTAAAAAGGTTCAAAAATCATTTATTTCGAAAGCTCTCCTGTTTTAACCACTTATTCAATAATAGATAAAAATTAAAGTAAAAATTAAATAAAAAATATTTAAAAGGCTTTAGACGGGAGTTTACGACCAACCTCGACGTATACACAATATCCAAACTAGCTTAAAACGAAATCACAGTTAAATATAAGATTAGATGCTAACACTATAAGAATACTCATAAATGTTAATTGTAATATGTTACAAACTACTTTTTCGCTCCCAATTTTTCTAAATCCTCGTATAGAATTTTTGCCCGTGTCATCCTACTCGTGTCTGACATTATTGATCTTTGCGAGGAATTTAAGCAGGTTTCGGGTCTTGTTCCTAGCATTCCCAAGAGCACTGCTTACTTTTGTAAAATGTCCCGTAATAGCCTATTAAAGCGATCTATCTTAAACACTATGCCGATTTGCTGAAGGTGTTATTGCCGGTCAGGTAATTTGGGAGTCTCCTCATATTTCTTCCAAGACTATTTATTCCGAGACTTGTAAATTCTTTGTTGAAAAGCTTGAAAGTAGGTCAAATGACTGGAGAAATAAGTCTTATCTGCTTGCTAGTCCGCCTCTAAGAATAATTTGACTGTTTTGTCTTCCATGCATATTTACTGGGCTTCTGTTTTTATCCTCCCTTCTCGTATTGTGCATGATTTAGAACAGCTTATGCGTGGTTTTCTTTGGTGCCAAGGGGAGATGAAGAAAGGGAAAGCCAAAATGCTTGGAATTCCTGTTGCCATGCAAGCGTGCGCGATCGTTGTGGGGCCCCCTCGGTATATCTAGAATAGAGGATTTATATGCTTTAATGGCTACCATATTTGGAGTATTTTCACTCATAACAGTCTCTACATGGTTAAATTGGGTTCATACATATAAGATAAAGGTCGTTAGTTTATTTGGATGTGCCCTTGTAGAGTGATGCCAGTTAGGATGGCACTAAGCTTCTCCAAATTAAATCACACAATCAACCTTTTATTTGGCATAAAGATTAAAAATGGTAAATCTACATCTGTTTGGTGATAGATACAGATGTGGCCCGCTTAAAGATTTGCTTTTTAACCGGGATATTGTGAGATCGGGTTTTTCTCTTGAAAACTCGGTTAGTAACCTTATTTTTGATGGTGTTTAGAGATGGCCACTTGATTGGCTATCATGATTTCCTTTTTTGGCTCAATTACATGTCCCTGTGTTACTTGATGATATGGATGATGTTATATCGATTGGCGTGAATAGTGATTGAAGGTGTTTGCGACCATTTTCGTGGCGAGTGTTTGGCATACGAATTAGATCTAGTCGGATATTAGTTTAATTGGTATGATATGTTGTCTGTCACACTCATGTATTCCCCCCATGCCATCATATGTGGTTGGTTATTCAGCAAAAGTTGAAGACACAAGATAGGCTGCGGCAATGGGATGTCGGTCCGAGTATCGACTTGAACCTGCTAAAATGCCCCTTGTGTGATTTGGTTCTTGACTCTCATGATCACTTGTTCTTTGATTGTTCTTTTTCTTTCGCAGGTGTGGTCTAAGGTTCGTGTTCTTTGCGGCATGGACGCTATTCCGCCTTATCTTAGGTGATGTTTGTTGCTTTAATATTCCTTAACTAAGGTTAAACCAGTCGTCATATTAATCCATCTAGGAACGTTGTTGGCTGCTACATCATAATACATTTAGCTGGAAAGGAATGGTAAGATTGTTCAAGAAGAAGACTTCCACCCCCGGGTCAGATGGTTGACGATATTCTCTCTTACATAGATGAAGTTGGTTACTTTCAAGTTCACGAAATGTCTTACAAGTCTCGATTGCTATTCTTGACCAATGGAAGATTCCAAGCTATTGTATTGTCCATGATGGGAGTACCAGGTGAGGGTTGTACTCTTTTTGCCTTGTCCAAGGTTTTTTCCTCTGGGTTTTCTTTGGAAAGGTTTTTTATGGAGGTAGCCTTACTTGGATCTCAATTGCACCTATCAGTTGCTGCTGGGTTTTGCAGTGATGCTCGTTTGATTATATGTTTCTCATCTGGATTATGTCTATTTTAGTTTATTGTATTTTACTAGCTCATTTTTGGTGTTTATGGCATGTCATAAACACTTGTTTATCAAGCTGTATGTAGCTTGAGGTTAATGTGGATTTCAGCCACATTCCATTTGTACTTTAACAGTTTTTGGTTAATATATTTACTGGGACCCTTTACCAAAAAAATCCTCTAAGGATTTTTATTATTAATATTGGCGACAAATAAATTATGTCCTTATTATCATAAAGGTGCCTGATTTAGACCATAATTAGTTTGAAATCTTTTCCTAAAGAGACGATATGGTGAGAAATAATGCTCACATAGGTCTAGAATTTGCATGATTTAGGGGTATCCTTTTCATGACATCCGAAACAACTCAACATAAATACGAGTCTAGAGACTAGAGGCTTTTATTTAATACCCCGAAGTCGAATTTGTGCTTTATTATTATTATTATTATTATTATTATTATAACGCAACAATATTAGCCTTCGGTCCTTTAAACAACTGATACATCGGGCGTCCTAACCGACAGAGCCAATAGTCTTATTTCGACCTCAGAAATTTCCTCGACCTTTTTGAAGGCTGCAACATCGGGCATCCTAACCGACAATATGCAACAAACTTTAATCAGTCTCGGAAACATTATTATTATTGTTACCTTCACCCTTTAAACGACTTCAACATCGGGCGTCCTAACCGACAAGATGCAGTGGTCATATTTCGGCTTCGGTTTATCACATTATTATTATTTATTATTTTTTTATAGCTAAATTTCGAGTCATGTGGTCTTTTAACTTCCGAGACATCGGGCGTCCTAACCGACAAGACCCGGTAGCCTATTTCTCCACAACACTGTCAGAACCTCGATGTGTATCTTACTTTCACCAGAAGGAATATCTATAAAGGGATTTAAACTAAGAATCGCAAAAACCAAAGTAACTTTATTTATTTAACAATTATATAACGTTTATTAAGCTGATGGGAGCAAAAAGCCATAATTAACCTCGATGAGTTCTAAAGAGATCCAACTACTTCACGCTTAGCATCTAACTTATATTCAACTCTATCATTTTTCGTTCTTCGCAAAATTTTAAAGTTAAGCAAACGCTTAGTCTCGAGAGCTTAAGGGGAAAGATGAAGTTTAAAACTCAGTCAAGTCAAAATATCCTAAGTTCTTCGGGCCTACTTATTTCTATATTTTTATGTTTTCATCATTTTTTAAGCATAAAATTAAGCAAAAACTAAGGTCAAAACGGGGTTGCAAGGGATACAGCAGGCACAGGTTTGATCACATTTCGATAGAAATCTCCCCTCCCCCCCCCCTCACACTTAGAACCGAACATTGGCTTCAATGTTCAAAAATATCAGGTATTACCCCCATACTTAAGAACGAAAAAGGCAAATGTAAAAAATTCCAAGTGTGAAAGGGGAAATGAAATCATATATATATATATATGAGTAAACTGCAAAAATCATCCCTGTGGTTTGTAGTTTGTGGCACTAATCATCCCTAGCCGATACTATTGGCACTAATCATCCCTAAGTGGCAAATGTCCGGCAAAAATCATCCTTATTGAGGATGATTTTGCAAAGTTTTAACAAAATTTTTGCAAAAATCATCCCCTCTAGGGATGATTTTTGCCGAACTGTTCACCACTCAGGGATGATTAGCGCCACTAGTATCGCTAGGATGATAGTGCCAGCAAACTACATAACCACAGGGAATGATTTTGCAGTACCCCCACACTTAAGGACGAAAAAGGCAAATGCTTGAAATTTCAAGTGTGAAAAAGAAAACAATATATATATATATATATATGATCAGGATTAAGGATTTCCATAATATTATGAAGAAGATCGGAGACCGAGAGATTGGAGGATTGAAAACAAGCACGGAGGTCTTCACGATCTGAGGGAATCCTGCAAGCAAAAACGAGCACCCACAAAACACAACAAGGAAAGAAGCACTCCCCACACTAAATATTAATACTACTAACTATACTAATATAATATTATACTACTAAGAAAATAGAAAGAGAAAGAGAACACGGGTTGCCTCCCAAGAAGTGTTTATTTTTGTTCGAGTCTCTAGCTTGACTCTAGTGTTATTTCATTTTAGGTCCATGGTCAAATCCATCACCCGATGTGAGGTAAGGATGGTATAGCAATACATCACCTCCGTAGGTGAGTACGCAACAGGACGGGGTGATGGCATATGATGAAAACCAAAAGAAGGGGTCTCTATCACCCTCGTCTTCCCACCCGACAGTGTCAAGGAGAAGAATGGATCAAATCTTTCCACTTCCCTTAAGCAAATCTGCTTAGGATCGAGATGTGGTAGATCTAGTGAGGAGGACTTTGTAGGTAACAATGCTGGAGATACATCGAAAGATGTATCTTCATTAAGCAATTGTTCAAAATATAAAATGTCACCCTCTGAGTCGTGATACCTATCATCAATTTTAGTAGGAATTGAATCGTTTAGGCCGAAATCAGCGATGAGCTCCTCAAAAAGGTCACTAGTCTTAGATGATCTAGACATCGAATCAGAATTACCAAAAGGTTCATCAAACACTCTTGGGACTGGGACTGGGACTGGGTCATCGACTAGTAAACGTTCTAGTTCTTCTTTGTCCCTTGACAATGAGATAAACTCAACCCTTTATATATATTAAATATAATAAATATATAATAAGAGTCAAAAACCTCAATGTAGAAAATCTGGAAGTATGATTCCCGGGTCGTTACCCCCAACGAGGAATGCAATTGAAAGTCGAGAGTCATTTTGATAATCGATGCTTAAATGGAACAAGATTATGATTGGTTTTCTAAAACTATAGGAAAATTAATGCAAACACTTAAAAACAATTAAGGCAAAACTATTTTAAACTAAAAACGCAAAACGGGAATCCTAAAAACTAACTAAGGCAAATATTAACCCTAAAAATGCAAATTTGGTTTCTAAACCTCTAAAATGACAAAAGAAAATTTTCTAAAAAAAAGATTTATATTTTTTTGGCTTTTTTATAATTTTTTATGAATTAAAAACCTATTTAATCTATTTAAAATCCTAGAAAATGACAAATTAATTCCTAAAAATTCCAAAAAATGATTTTCTACTTTAGAAAAGTCTAAAATATCATAAAAACTCAGAAAAATATTTTTCACTACTTTTTATAATTAAAAACTATTTCCTAAAATTAATTTAGAAAGCTAAAAATGAAATTTAAAATCTAAAAATGATAAAAATGTTTTTAAAGTTTGTAAACCTTAAAATATTAATTCTAAAACTAAAAACTATTTTTTTGTATTTTTCTGAATTAATTTTTTATTTTTAAATAATTTTCTAAAATTTTAATCTTCGAAAAATGAAAAAAAAAATAACAAATAAAGGAGAAAAAATCTAAAAAATTGCAAGAAAGTCCTAAAAGTTGTAAATTTCCTAGGAAAAGTAAGTTGGTTAAGCCAGCTTATCAAATAAGCTAAAAATAAGCCCTAATTAGCTGCGAAGTGACTTATAAGAATAGAGCTCAAAACGTGTACAAATATATAGAATGTGCAAAGTTAAACGGAAAAGACCCAAGGGCGCTTGTGTAGTAGAGGGGTGTGTGTAAAAACGTTTGGTGAGTAGGGGTTGAGGTCCCGGGTTCGAGTCTTGCTCACCTAGGACTTCCCCCAACTCCCAAATGTTTTTTAAATGCCATTTTTACAAATTTTTAGATAAGCAACAAATAAGCATTTTTTACAAAAACACTTTTTTTAGAAATCAAAAATAAGCACAAAAAGGGACAGAATAAGCTATACTACTCTAAGTGACTTTTTTTGCTAACTGTTAAGCACTAATAAGCTAAGAAAACTCAAAATAAGCTAAAACAGGTAAAAGGCTATATCTAAAAAGCATTTTTGAACAAAGATAAGCAACTAAAATAAGCTAGAAAGACAAAATACTTAAAAAGCTATAAAACTTAAGATTTTTAAGCTAAAAAGCAAATAAGCTTAAATAAGCTCTAAACTAAAGAAATAAGCTAAAATGGATTTAAACTAACCTAACAAGCAATACTAAACCTAAAATAAACAAAAACAATAAGCAAATAAGCCTAAATAAGCAAATAAACTTTTTGGCCAAACTGTTAAGCAAACAGCCAAAGGGGGACTTTTCTAGCTTAAAAATAAGCTAGCAAATAGATCATTATAGCTTAGTGGCTTATACCACTAAAAAGCTTGGCCAAAAATCTACTCAAATCAACAATCAAAAAGCAGTTTGAAATTCAAATAAGCACTTAAAAAGCTTAATGAAAAAGCTATTTCACACAGATTCAACACTTAGAAAATTTTTTGCAATCTTCACAAAACACCAATTTTAAGCTTAAAAATAAGCACTTAAACAGAACCTTATGAATATGAGACCAACAAACAGATCAAATTTAAACCTCAAAGAACTTATATCATCAATCAAAAACCATTTTGAAATTCAGAATAAGCTATAAAGAGCAAATGAAAAAGCATTTTCTCCCTTTTTCAACACTTAAAAATTGACAGAATTGGCAAAACACAAAAATGACAAATGCAGGCCTAAAGCTAATGGTTTCTACTCACTTTTAACACTTGCACAAACACAAAAACATCATAAAAGCTCAAGATTCAAAAGCATAATCAAATAAGCAAATAAAATGAGCTTTAAGCTCACAGATTCAAACCACAAGCTCTTAAAACCTTGATTTTAAGTTTTAACATTTAAAAATTTTAACAAACTGAATCTTATGACTAATCTAAGCTAAACTAAATTGACCCAAGAGTAAAAACTCATTTTGACAAGTAAAAACAGTTAAACCAAACACCCCTTTAAATTCTGAAAAACAAAATTTTAAACTGATTTAAGGTGATTTAAGCTGAGTTTATAGAAAACAGATAACAAACAATAAGTATTAAGCAATAATAAGCACAAAGGGCACAGTAATAAGTAGTTAAT
>BQNB010136561.1:0-17982 GCA_026074375.1 Tanacetum coccineum
GTTTATATATAAAAGTTTACAAGTTCGCAGCCTTAGAAAAAGTCAAACAATTATCTTTCAATAAACTGCCATATGCACTCATCTTTGATCCTCAATACTTCTCATTTACCTTTGTTAAAAACATACCTGAAAATGATACTCAAAAACGTCAACAATAATGTTGGTGAGCGCGTAGGTTTGAATTAAAACCCAATCGTTGTGCCAATATTTTAACAGTTGGACAATTATGCAATATGACAGTGAATATATGCAAACAACCCCATAACTTAGCATCCCCACTAATCATGTACCATGACCTAGCATCCCCGTTAGTGGTAAAACCAGCATATACCAATGCTCTTGGAGGTCACAACTCCGAATGTCACTTACGCACCTAAGGGCCTACCAGCTGGAGCACAATTACTTAGGACAAGACCATCACAAGACATAGCAAATCCTTGCTAATCACATACATTGCCGTGCACCTCGATGCACGCTAGTACAATCAAACCACATAATATTCACATAGCAGTCATAAGCACATAATTGTCCCAAAAACAAAACCACGTTTCGCACAGTTCAGACTAACAGTTCAAAACACATTTGAGTATCATTTTCCCCCAACGGAAAAGATTTAAAAAGTGGGGCTACGAGAACTCACCTCAAGCAAAGGTCTCAACCAGCCAACTCAATATCACACAAGCAAATGCAACGACATCCGAACACAACCTAGTCCAATAAACGTTTCACTTAGACATTTATTTCCAAAACAGTTTTCAGGTTTGATGCATAGTGGTCGGATGCGCGTTGTACGGTCACCCATAGCGTTTCAGTGGTGTGATGGTTGTCAACTTATCCCCAAAAAATGTCATACTTCCAACCCATACCTTAGTATAATATATATACTCATATCTTGCTAATATACTAGATAAGTAATAAATACTTATATTATTTTGGTAAATCCATTCGGCAATCTTAGTTACCATTAATTCATCATTAAAATATAAGAAACGAAACGTTTATTTGACATCGACACCGAATACTCAAAACTTATCCAACAACTAAAACAAAACAACTGACCAAACGTTCCAAGAGAATTCGACAAGAAATAAGTAGGAGTTCAAAGATCGTGAAATAAACGAAATTATAATAAAATTCTCCGCAATCGATTACAATATATATTTATATATATATTTATACTATATATATATATATCTTATATATATATTATATTTATATATATTATATATATATATATATATATATATATATATGTTTATATATTTACCATATATATAAGTATATCATACTTTTAAATAAAATAGTAATATTTTATTGTTATTTTCGTCTTTTTATCAGGCTAGAAGGGGTGGATATAAATCTCATCGTCTTAGTACGTCCATGTTCAATCGTTTAATCCTAACATTTAACATTTTCAAAAGTCGAGTCGACCTAAAATAATTTCTCCATATTATTTTTATTGTGTGACATTTTGCACAATATTTCGACATTGACCCCTTGTTTGTAGATCATTTTCCAAGGTTTCCAAACCCTATATATCAATATTTTCCACAATTGTTTTCATAAAATTCCGACCAATAGTGCCAAATGTACATATTGCAAAAGCGATTTCTCAATCTTGACTAAAGTTGACCAATTTAACCATTCTTCTACTTCGACACTACTTTTAACCAATTTATTCATTTTTTAAGTCCAAATCATCAATTTTTCCCCTCTTGGGCCCAAAAGCCCAATACTAGTCCATTAACTCCTGTTAAGTCCACACTAGTTATTTTAAATCCAAATTAAGTCCAACAACACTTTTAAATCCATTTTCAAGTCCATTAGTCCATTAAGGTCTTAACATTCAGCCTGATAGTAAAATTAGTCCATAACCTTTTATATAAGTCTAAAATATAAACCGAAGCCCAATAGGTCTTAAACCCATTAAGCCGTACTAAAAAATAAGCCATAAGCCAAAACATCATACCAAATCACAATTAAGCCTGTTGCTAAATAAGCCAAATCAAATAAGCGAAACTTAACTAAGCTATAAGCTAATATATAAGCCGAATGCCAAAATAAGCTATAAGCCATCATCAAATAAGCCAAAACACATAAGCCCAAAATAAGCCGAAAACAATATAAGCTAAAACCAAAATAAGCTTAATCTAATATAAGCCAAAACCCAATAAGCCGAAACCAAAATAAGTCATAAGCCCAATATATAAGCCAAACTCGGATAAGCCAACATCAAAATAAGCTATAAGCTCAAATAAGCTAAACCAAATAATTTGAATGGCATTGGGCCGAGCCCAATACTTTAACCTTAACCCAAGGTTGGGCCGAGCCCAAACCAAAACAACCCGAAAACCAAATAAGCCGAACTAGCTTATTATTAAGCAAGATATCAAAAATATAAGCTCTAATAAGCTCTTGACTCAAAATAAATTTACCACCACAACCAAAATTTAAAAGTGAGCATTTCTTCTTCTTTTCTTTGTGTATTCGACGCAAACAAACACCCCCCTTTTCAATCCGTTTCGTTTTAAGGTTTCAATTTTTACAACGATCAACTTGTTCAACTAACATTTAGACATCATAAGAATCATAAAAGTACAATTATTTTTAGTTTTTAGAAAACTTACCAAAAGGGTTTTGAAATGCGAGAAGAATGCGAACCAACTACCCAAACGTAGTTAAATCAATAACGCAATCACTATTATCAACCCAAGACTTGTACACTTTTAAATTCTTGATCAAAGTTTAGCAAAATTTATGTTTCTTGTTCTTCTTGTTTGCGTCCGAAACCAAAAGAGAGAAAGAAAGAGAGTTTTTTTATTTTTGTTTGATTTTTTTGAAAGAGTGTAATGTGTGTGTAAGGTTAGGACAAATATACATGTACCATGCATGGACCATTTATCTAAAAACTTGCCTTGGTGTTCCCTCTTCTTGTCCCTAACCGGCCATGGATCCAATGTGGCTCGGGATCCCTTCTTTTCTTGCCGGGTTTACTTAAAACTCAGAAACTTTGACTTTAAAATATTTCCCGAAGTTCCGTAGTATTTTTATTGATCGTAAAAACATTTTTCCAATAATCTAGGTTATTTACACGACATATTTTTAACTTAAACTTCCCAAAATTCATTTTGGACATTTAATGGACGTGTCGGGACCAAAATACAAGGTTACTTCAAATCAAACCGAAACCTTTCTCACAACTTTAAAAGTTTTCTCTAACATTTCAAAAAATACTCTTATCACTTTTAGAATTTTTCGTTTCGAAATGTCACCTCTTTTCGGACCGATACGCACTTAACTCAAATCTCATGAAAACGGCCATTTTTTGATAACTTTTAACTCACACCTCCACAATTTACGTTCTAGACAAACGTTACTTCAAATTACGAAATTATTTATCAAATAAGTTTGTTAAATTCACCCACGATTATTAAACCCGTTTTCAAATTAATTGTCGTGCCAGTACGCGATGCGTGTGAGATTCTCGCGGAACACGGGAAAACTTCTTGGAACACATTAAAAATGAAAATCTAAACACTCTGATACGGAAAGATGAATCAGAAGTGATTCACTTATGGAACTCAAACTCTCTCAACACCCGGTTCAACCGTAACCGTTTTACGCAAATTAAGTCAACCGAAGTAAACTTTTCAGCTTTCTGCCACTAAAGTGTCAAAGTCAAAGACTCCTATTAGAAACTTACAAGCCTTCTTTTCTTTCTTAACGCTCTTTTATTCACTAACATATTTTAATTTGTTTTTATAGGATCTATTCCTATCTTCTTCTTCCTCTTATCAAGTGCAAGAGAGAACAATCGTATTCGCAGAAACATAAGTGTTTTGAATTAGTGATTTTCTTATCCTTCTTCTAAGATAAAAAACCTCTATTTTATCATTCTTATGTGGTTGTGTAAAGACAAGATAGTGTACTAAATCGATAGTGTAGATTGTGTTGTTGGTTAGTATTTTTAAGTCCTTAATAATTATTGGTGAAGTGGTAGTTTTGTTCTAGCTAAGTTAGGATCTTGCTTGACATTTAGCTTAGTGTCGAAAGCAACGTAAGCGACGTGAGTTTTTTCGTCAATGGATTTTTTTCGCTAAAGGGAGCTTGTTGACATAGTAAATCTCGCAGTCGGTTCTCGGGGAGTTGGAGTAGGGCGGAGAAAGAGTTTTCATAGCCGAACCACTGATAAATCTCAGTGTTGTGGTTTAATTGGTTCTTTCTTCCTTAAAACTTTATCCTTTTACTTACCTTTTACATTAGTATTTGTATTGTGTTTGGGTTTTTGTTGCATGTCGTATAGATATATTGGTTGTTAATAATAGTTGATTGATCTTGCATATTACTTGCATCTAAAGATTTTATAAGACAAAATTTTAAAATGCAAATTAACCATACTCATTCAACCCCCCTTCTATTTCATACTGGTATCAGTGCATGTTTTTTTTTTTTTTTAAAATCAAGATTTATATAAAATATATTGTATTTTAAAGCTTGGATCGATCTATGGATTCCGAAAAATATCTAGAAAGGCAATCTATGCAAAGACTGCCACTTTTCGAAAGCGATAGTTTTATCTGTTGGAAAAATAGATTCGAACGTGTTGAAAAAAGTCAAAGCTCTTGATCTTTGTTCATTGTTTTAACCAACGGTGATTTTAACCCTATTCAAAATACTTTGGAAACCAAACTTAGTCTGATGTTACTGCGATCCATTTTGAAAATCAAAATGATGACCTTAAGAAAAGGCTTGCGAAAAATAGTGAAGCTAAAATAGTTATTTACAATGCTTTGCCAAGAAAAGAATATGAAAGAATTTTCATGTGTAATACGGAAATTTTTTTTTGGAAAACTTTACTAATCACCCATCAAGGTAATAGCCAAGTCAAAGATAACAAGATTGACCTTTTGGTACAACAATATGAACAATGTGTCATTTTCGAAGGCGAATCTATAGATAGTGCTTTTGCTAGATTTAATACCACTATTACTAGTCTAAAATCTCTTGATGAAGGTTACCCTAGCAATAACTATGTTAGGAAGTTTCTTATGGCTCTACATCCTAAATAGGAAGCAAAGGTCACGGCGATTAAAGAGTCGAAAGACTTGACATCACTATCTCTTGATGAACTCATCAGGAACCTTAAAGTTTACGAGATGATCATCAAGAAAGATTCCAAGATAGTCAAAGCTAAAGGAAAAAGGAGATCTCTTACTTAAAGGCTAAGAAGGAATCTAGCGATGAAGAATGTTCGACTTCCAGAAGTAAAGACGAATAGTACACCATGGCGGTTATAAACTTCAAGAAGTTCTTCAAGAGAAGAGGAAGATTCGTAAGACAACCACAGAATGATAAAAAGACGTTCCAAAGAAGCCGAGATCGTCAAGCAACGGAAAATAACGTGATAGGATATGCTTTAAGATGCTGGTGATCCAAATCCATCTTATCAGCCCCCCCGAGAAATTCCAAAATCACCGAAGGAAAAGAACCAAAGAGCATTGGTCGGAGGTTCTTGGAGTGATAGTGGTGAAGAAGATGATGAAAAGGATAAAGACGAGACATGTCTCATGGCTCAAGCATCTAGTGAGGTATGTTCCGAATCCTCTTACTTTAGTGATGAAAACTCATCAATAGATGACTTTGTCTTAGATAGTGAGTATGATAAGTTATGCAAGATGAATCTAAAAATAATCACAACGAACAAACGCTTAAAATCCATTAAAAATAGTTTAGAAATTAAACTTAGTGAGTTAAAAGAAAAGTTGTTTAAACTCGAGAAAACTAAGGGAGTTGATCTCGAATGTACAAAGTGTCAAATACTTAAAACCGACAACGAAAAACTTAAAGAGGAAGCTTTTAAGCTAACGCAATTTGAGAAGAGTACACACTCTTTAAATGAAATGTTGAGTAATCAAAAACCCTCTGGAGATAAATCAGGTCTAGGGTTTAACTCATTTGAAGCATCATCTAGCAGGACTAAATAAATAAAACTTGTAAAACCTCAAAATACAACATCCTTTGGTGGCAGCCCCCATAAAGCACAGACGGCCCCCAAAGCAATTAAGGGACCGCCTGTCTTTTTACCAGAAGTCAAAAAATATGTTTCTTTTCAAAAATCCATTTTAGGTCCTAGACCGAAACATATAATGGTAAACAATGTTAAAATTCCCGTTGCTAGTGATGATGAGGTTAAACGGTTGTATAAACCATCGCTAAAACCTAAAGTTGGATTTTCTAAACCAAACTTTAGGTCAAAAACTCCACCACCTAGGAGAGTAAATAATTCTTATCCTCGCTCTAAGACACCACAAGCAAAGAGAAATGTGGTCAAAAAAATCAACCTCATGGATTTCCCGTAACTTGAAACAACTTCCAACCTCAAAGTTACATGACATGGGGAATGTGTCCTCCATTTTCACATCCTAATAAAATGCAAAAAATGTAAGGGATGTTTAGCACTAACAACTTTAGACCCATGAGATATTGGGGACCAAATGTTTGAGTTGTTGTCTTATATAAATAGATATGCCTTGGAGTTGCTTAGAACCCGATGAGTGGATAAAAGATAGCGGATGCTCTAAACACATGACGGGCAACCGAAAGCTCTTTTCCACCTACAAGGCATACAATGGAGGTAACGTTATTTTTGGTAGTAATCTACGTGGTAACATCATTGACAAATGTACGATTTCTCATGACTCACTTAAAATTTCTAATGTATAGTATGCAGATAATTTAGGATTTAACTTGCTAAGTGTTGGTCAAATATGTGATAGTAAGTGTAAAGTTATATTTTCTGAAAATGATAGTGAAATTGTTAAGGAAGGTAAAGTCATAGGTAGGGGTATTAGGAAGAAAGGCTTATGCATGATGAAATTAGAAAATAACCCTGAAGGCAAAATTTGTCTTGCAACGATTGATGAAAACTCTACTTTGTGGCATAAGAGGTTAGGTCACGCTAATATGCGTCTCATTTAATCGTTAGCATCTAAGGAATTAGTTAGGAAATTAGCTAAGCTTAAGTTTGATCAACATTTTTGTGATGCTTGCAAAATTAGAAAACAAGCTCACACTAGCCACAAAGCTAAGAATGTAGTATCAACGACTAGATGCTTAGAACTTCTCCATATGGATCTATTTGGTCCATCCGCCATACAGAGTTATGGAGGAAACCTCTACACCTAAGTAATAGTAGATGAATATTCTAGGTATACATGGACTAGATTCCTTATAACTAAAAATGAAGTCTTTGAACAATTTAAAATATTTAATAGGAAAATAAAAAACCAATTAGGATGTCCAATAGTGTCAATTAGGACCGACCATGGTAGGGAATTTTATAATGAAGTGCAATTTGGAGAGTTTTGTAATGTTAATGGTATTACACACAACTTCTCGGCTCCACGCACTCCACAATCAAATGGTGTGGTAAAAAGAATAAATAGGACTCTACAAGAAATGAGTATAACAATGTTGAATGAACAATCGTTACCATAAAAGTTTTGGTGTAACGCCATACATACTTCAACCTATATCCTAAACCGAATCCTAATTAGAGCCATCTTAGGTAAAACACCTTATGAACTATTGAGAGGTAGGAAACTTACTCTTGATTATTTTAAAGTGTTTGGAAGCTAGTGCTTTATTTTAAACACCAAAGACTACCTTATTAAGTTTGACCAAAGTCATTTAGAATATGTCTTTTCTTAGAATACTCCAAAAATAGTAAAAGCCTACTCATCTAAACAAACACACATGAAAATCGATAATCACTCAACGTGAATGCGTATCGAAAACTCCTCCACTCCCCTAAGAAATCACCTTAGTGGATGATGGACTTTTGAGACAGAAGAGGACTGTTAGCCTCAAAATATTGAGCCGAACAAGGAAGCTCGGCTACTAATCATGGAAGCTCAATATATGTTGTATTAGGCTAGTTACGGGTATCGGGCTCGTTATTTAATCTAATATTGTATGCGTTGCGGGCTTAAGCCCAAGTTATCCCAAGCCCGACCCAAGAAACAAACCTACTCGGCCCATAAGGCTTAATGAAAGCCGGCCCATAGGAAGCATAAATACCCCTCTCCAAGTGTGGAGAGGGTGTTGGTTGTCATTTGTAAACTTTGTTTCACATAGTGCAATCCACCATTCTTTTTCTTTCTACTTTCTCTCTCTAACATCTCTTTACTCTTCTTCATTTTCTTCCTATCTTATTTTCTTGATAATACCATGGTGAAGTGAAAGTGTTACATGATTTCTACATTTGGTATTATACGCCACGAGTGAGTTTAGTGATTTGTGGTTTTCGTGTTTAACAAGCTTATTTTCGTCCTATTTTTTCTTACACAAGCCTTCGGCTTATCTTTAGATTTTATATAAATTTATTTAAAAATAGGAAAAGTCACGTCTTGTTTCACGTCTTGTTTAAAGTGTTTTTCATTAAAACTGCTTGGTTTAAAAAGGAAAAAGAGGGGCTCTATTTGAGAAAAAGGTGCGTTCTTATTGTTTTTGAAATCAAGCGTAAGTAAAAAGGACACAAGAACAATTTGACACTAGGCGTATTTAGTTTCTCACTTAGGCGACAAAAGAGGCGACTTCTTCTTTTCCATCAGGCGATAATCAAGGTCTATGACAGGCGAGAATACGTTTTACAACAGGCGAGAAAAACTATCAGGCGAGTTTTAGTTTGTCATCAAGCGACTTCTACTTGTCTATCAGGCGAGAATCGTTGAGCGAGAACCTAGTTTGTCATCAGGCGAATTCAGTTTCCTTCTCAGGCGAGAATCAACAAGCGTGAACCATTTTTAGGTGAGCGTGCTACTGACTTTTCATTAGGCGTGTATTCAAGACAGGCGTTTTTTGCGTTTGTGTTCTGTTTTTTTGTTTTTGTTTTTGCTGTCTGGAGGTTTTTTCTAGTCTTGGTTTGTTTCTTTGTTGTATTCTTAGTTGTTTTCGATTTTTGTTCACTGTTATTGGTTTTAGTGTGTTTGCTGGTTATTGTTTATAGTTGTATTTTTTCATAGTTGTTTTAGTTGTTGGTTTTTTTGTATTATTGTTTAGCTTTGGTTTCTCGTTTGTGTTCTGCACGTTTTGAAGTGTGTTTTTTATCTCTAGATTTTGTTTGTCTCATAATGAGTGGGGTTTTTAGATAGAGTGTTGGTTGTTTTTTGTTTATTATTATGTTGTCTTGGTTTGGTTATATGTTGCTAGCTGTTTGATGGGGTATTTTTAGTTGGTTCATTTCTTTTTGTTTTCGTATTTGGTTGTTAGTTATCTTTTTTTGTGTTTCTGAATACGTTCTTTGTTGTTTTTTGTTTATCATTGGGTTGTGTCATACTTGTGGTTTTCTGATCTAGTTGTTTTTTTGTTTTATTTTGTTTCGGTTTTTTTTGTATGGTTCTTGGATGTTTTTTTTGGTTGTTGTTGTTTTTTTTACTTTATTTGTTTTTTGTTTTTGTTGGTTGGAGTGTAGCTTCTTAGTTTTTTATGTAGAGGTTAATTCGTGCGCGTTTGTGTGGGTTTGTTTATATTTTTAGGGGTAGGGGTTTGTTGTGTTTGTTTGTTTAGGTTATTTTGTGTTTCTCGTGTGGTTTGGTCTCTGGGGTTATTTGGTTTTAATAAAGTTTGTGTTATGGTTTTGGTTGTTTCCGTGTTTTTTCTTGTTGTCTGTTGATGTTTGTAATCTAGGTATGTTATTCTACTTTGGGTGTTGTGTATGTTGTGATCTGTTTGGGGTTTTGTTGGTTATAGGCGGGTTGTTGTTGTGTTGCAGTGTGGAAATGGTGAGGGAATTGTTTTGTGGTTTTTTAGTTATTGGTTTGTTGTTTTTTTTGTGTTTTTTTTCAGTGTTTGTATTGTTTGTTATCGTTATGCGGGTTGTCAGATTTTTGGTGTATATTGGATTCTGTTGTTTTTTTAATCAGTGTATGTTTTGGTTTTTATTCGTTATTGGTTTTTGTTTTGCTGTTTTGTTGGTTGATTGGTTGTGCCGTTTTTTCTATCGTTCATATAGAAGTGTGTCTGTATGTAATCGTTTCTCGTTTTGAGTTTGATAATTGTTGGGATGTTGTTAATTAAGGTTTCTTGTGGGTTAGCTTTGTTATTGTTCTTGTTTTTTTCTGTTTTTTTGTGTCTTTGTGGTTTAGGTATGGTTTGTGTTTTTTGGTTGTATATTGTGAGGTTTTTTTATTGTTTTTCCAGTTTGTTTTTTTTTCGTTAGTTTCTTTGGTTTTGTTGTGGCGGTTTTTGGTTAGACTTGGTGTATTGAGGGTTGGTTTCCGTTAATTCTTGTGTGTTTTTCTACTTGTTGTTTTGGGTTAGGTGTTAATGTGTAGTTTGGTTTTGTTGGTACGTTGGTAGGTCATGTTTGTTTTGTATAGTTTGTCGTTTTGTTCTGTCTGTCGTTTTTTTGTATTTACTTTGGTAAATTGGTGTTCCGGGTATGGGTGTTGTTTTTGTTAGGTGGTTATATTTTGTTGGTTGTGACCGTGTTGTGTGGTGTTTTGTTTTGGTTTATATTTGGTTTTTCATGGTGTTTTTTTGGTCGGTGTTTATGTTCATTGGTTTGGTTTATGTTGGTTTGTATAGTTTTGTTGTTATTTTTGTGTGTTGTTAGTTTTTAGGTTTTCTATGTTTGTATTTTCTTATTGTGTGACGTTTGTGTTAATCCCCCAGTGGTGTCTGTTTGAGTTAGCTTGCTTTATTTTTGGGATTTGTTTTTTTTTTGTTTTTTTCGTGTTTGTTGGTATTGGTTTTGTTCCCTTCGGATTTAGGTTTGGGTTTTGTGATTTTGCTGCGTTTTTGCGCTTGTTAATTATTGTTGTGGTTTGTCTTATGTTCGGTTTTTCTTCTATTATTATTTTATGTTTTGGTTTTCGTTTTTTGGTAGAAATATTGTTTCGATTTGTTGTTTAATGGCTTGGTGGCGTTGGTTATTGTTTTACTGTTTTTGTGGTTAGGTTTGTTATTGTGGCTTACTCTACTGTTTTGTGAGTTGTTTGTGTTAGTTGTAGATTGTTGATGCTGATATTGTTGTTTGCGTTTACGTGTTAACTAAAAGTCAGTTTGATTGTGTGAGAATGGTTTTGTTATACAGTGATTCTGTTGTTGTCGTTGTTTAAAGTTTGTTGGTGTTATTTGTATATTGAGATCTCTGGTGGGGTTAGTTTGTTTCTTTGTCAGTTGTTGTAGGGTTCGCGGTAGTGCATTGTTTGTTTGGATTGTGGTGGGTAGGTGTAGTTTTGGGGTCTGTGGTCGGGGGGGGTGTTAGGGGCTGGGGGTGAGGGGGGGAGGTGTGAAGGTGTGTGGAGTGGGTTTTGTGGGGGGGGTGGGTGGGTTGTCTTGGGCTTGTGGTTGTTTTTATGTATTTTTTAGTTTTTTGTGTTATGTATTTGTTTTAGTGTATTTGGCGAATGTGTGTTGTATGAATTTTTTTTGGTGTTTTTTGTTCGGTCTTTTTTTTAGTCTGTTTTTGATGTTGTTTTTTTTGGGTTGTGGTTTTGTCTGGTTGATTTTAAGTCTGATGTAAGATGGTTTTTTCGTAGCGTTGGTTTTGTTTTGGTCCGTTATTTGTTGTCATAAGTGGTTAATATCTTTTTTTTATAGTTAACTCTTTGGTTGTAATGCAGTATGTGATGATGTTGTTTTTGTTTTATGGTTTTGTTATTTGGGTTAGTTAGTTTGTGTGCTGTTTGTTTTCGTGGGGTTTATTCTTGAGTTTTTGTGAGCTTTCCGTTGTTTTTTGTTTTATGCGCGGTGGTTTCTGTTTTGTTTGGTGTTATGTTTGTGTATGTTCTGCGTTCCGGTGTTTGTGGTGATGGTGTGTGGTCGTGTTTATTGGTTTTTATTAGGATGTTAGGGAGTTAGTTTGGGCTTATTTATATTCAGATTCTTGTGGTTGTTATATTTTTTTGTTACGTTTTGTTGTTGGTTATGTTTTGTTGTTGTCTGGATTATAGTGGGTTCGTGGGACTTCAAGTGATTGTTGGTTGGGGTTCAATTTATTTTGCTGTGGTGTTAGGCTCTGTTATGTTGGTTTTAGGTTGGTTGTTGGTTGTTTGTGTTTCAGATAGTTTTCTTAAGTTGTTGGTTTTTAGTGTTGTGGGTTTGGTTGTGACGGTGGTGTTTTTGTGAAATAGGTGGGTGTGTGAGGGTTTATGGCGGCGGAAGCTAGTGGGGGGGGAGTGTTGGTTATTTGAGTTTGGTGGAAAATTTGTGTTGGGGTTTGTTTTCCGTGTGGGTGGGTTGTAGTGGGGTCTGGGGATTCGTTTTAGGGTTTTTTGGTTGTTGGTTTAGCGGGAAGTATGCTGGGTGTTCGTGTGTTTTGGTTTGGTGTGGGGGGGTCTTTTCTCGTTTCTGTGTGTGTTGGGGATTGTGTTGTTTTTTTAGGGATGGTGTCGTTTTTGATGGTGGGTTTGTGGGGGGGGCGGTGGTGTGCTCAGGCTGGTGGGGGGAGGCTTCTAGGGTGGGCGGTTACAATGGGGTGTGTCGGGTCGGAGCTTTGGCGGAGTGTTTCTGTGGGGTGTGGGTTCTGTTGAAGAGGGTGGTTTGATTGTTTCTGTGGTGTTTCATTGGGCCGGTGCATATTTCGTTGTTTGTTTTATTGTTTGTGATTTTGATTTATGTCGTTCTTTTTTTCTATAGAATTTGTTTGTTTCTGGGTGGTATTGTTTTGGGACGGTTATTGTTTGTTCTTATTGTATTGCTTGTTCAGGTACCGTCAATTTTTTATGTTGTTGTGTTTTTCGGTTGTGTTTGTTTCGTTATTAATTATTTGTCTAATATATGTTTGGATGATATAGCTATTGGGTACCTTTTGTTGGTATCTTGTTGGGTTTTATTAGTTGGGGTGGTTGTTTGCTTTCTTATGGTCTGTTGGACATTTTGGTTTGTTGTTAGTATTTCTATGTGTAGGGGTGTTTGTGGTTTTAAGTTTCGGTTTTTGAAAGGTTGTAAATTTTACATTGATGGTGTATTGTTAGTGGTTATTTTGTTAATGGGTTATGTTATTTTTTGCATATTATTTCTGTTTTGTTTGAGTTTTGCTCATGTTTATTTTCTAGTTATGTGATGGTTTGTTGTATACTTGTGGTGTTTTGTTTTTTATATCTGTTCTGTTTCTTTGTTTAGTTGTTCATTTTGTTGTTGATAATTTATTATGTTACGGTTAGAGTGTGTGTATGTTATAGTTGCTTTTGTTTTGTTGCTTGTTTTGTTGTAATTTGTTTGTGTTTTTATTTTGTGTTTTCGTTTTATTGTTGGATTTGTGTGGTTGTCTCTTATATGGTTGTTTTTTTTATTGTTTTTTGTGTGTGTAACTATATTGTGCTTGTTTGGTTGTTGGAGTTTTTTTGTGTTTTGTTTATTTTTGGTTGGGTCGTTATTTGTTTGTTTGTGGTTTATTGTTATGTGGTTTTGTTGTTTAGTTGTTTTGTTGTTTTTTGTTGTTTCTTTTTGTCTGTTCTACGTGGTTGTGTGGTTTTTATTGTTATTCCTGTTTCCGTGTTTATTTATGTGTTTTTTTAACATGGTTCTGTTTCTTATTCCCGGCGAGAATCACAGGCGTATTCTATTCTTTTATCAGGCGACAATGGTTTACTCAGTAGGCGATAATGACTTTTGTATCAGGCAATAATGGTTTCACAAGTTAGGCGATAATCATCCTTGTGCAACTATACATCGAGAGGAAACCATAACGTCCGAGTTTATACGATTCAAGGTTCGAGTTTACGGTTTTCGGGTTTCGAGTTTTGGTTGTTCGCGGCTCTTTTAACTACTACCATTAGAATCATGGTCCTTCAACGATCATCGTAACGGGCTTCGTTTGTGTTAAATCATAACGAAACGATTTCCAAAATCCTTACCTACGTTCTTATTTGTGTTGAAGAAGAAGACTTATCGAATCATGCATGCATACGTAATCCTTTTTAATAAAGGTTCATAATTTTTATTTGATAGGTCAAATACAAACGTTCAAACAAAAGGTCAAAATTTGTTTTAAAAAGGTTCATCTAGTGTTTTTTTATTATCTTTATAATACTTTTAAAGTACTTTCACCTTTAGTCCATCGTTGGGAAACCATTTTCACCATCAGTCCTTGTTAGTGAATTAATCAACCGTTCGTCATTTTAGCTCATCAATCGTTAACAAAAGCTCAAGTACTTCGACTACAACAACGATTTCAACAACAATTAATTTTTTTTTCACGATTTATTCTTGATTTTGTAAAATCCCGTGAAAGATTCAATTCTTTTCTCGGTTTAAATCAAAGACATGTAAAATCTCGTGAACGTTAATTGATTTCAATCCACAACAATAATCACTTTACTTACTTAAGATCCTACAAATCATTTTCACTTCACAATTCATGGTAAAATGGAAACGAAAGATACTTTATCTTCGTGTTCTAATTCGGAAGAACAACAAATACAACAAAATTCATGGACAAAAGCAAAATGATAGTTGCATGTTATCTTTTCGACGACTTCATTCACACCTCAAGCTTCTTTCAAACAATGACTTAAAAGGAACTCGAACCGAGTATACATTCAAACGCGCATTTGCGACACTCTTTGGTCAAGATATTGAGACTTTCACAGGCACAATGTTCCTAAACATGAATTAACTAGAAAAGCAACTTGCCAAAGAAGAATTTCAAGAGATTAGATCTATGGCTGCATTTAAAGTACTCTAGACACAGTTTCAGGCGTTCATCAAGTCACGGATTTATTTGGATGATGAATATGTTGTAATGACACGCAACTACTTTCTACAATACACTCAACTCGAGATTCGAGAATTTCGTGATACACTGATCCAACACATGGAATATGTTAAAAATTTAATTGATAAAAGAGCACTGCATAAAAGACAGTATGACAGTAGGGTGAATGAAAGATAGATGCAGATAACAGAGGAAAAGGTTGATACAAGTAAAGCACTAGATGCTAGTTTGGTTGACACTGAAAGCAGTGGGACAGAATCAAAAGAGCAGGATACAAGCAACTGATCAGGGAATGATGCACATGCAGATGATGCATATATCAGACCCATATATGATGAAGAGCTAATGGATGAGGTACAAACGACTACTAAAATTAATGTATTTGCTACAGGACAACAACATACTGAGTAACTTGAATTCAATAATGAAGGAGAGGTTGACCAGAATGCTGAACAATGTCATGACACACGTCCTTTGTCTGCTAAATTAACTAATAACCAGACAACTGAAATCTCAAATCAATCTCTCGAGTCTGAAAATATTTGTCTCAAAAAGATCGTTGCCCAATTTCAAAAAGATTTTTAAGAATGGAAGCACATTGTGTTAATATTGAAATTAAATATCAAAATCACGCTTTTAAATGAAGGGCTCAACATGGTTAGATTGTTTTGAAGTAAAAAAGTAATTGAAAGCCAATGTTTAAACATGCCATAGATGTACTTGATTTAATATAACTATCAAATTGGGACATAAGTGGCTAATTACTAAGGAAAAATGACTTTAAAAAAGCATTACAAAGATCTGTATGATTCTATCAAAGTAACGAGAGCTAAGACTATAGAACACACAACTTCTTTGATTGCTAAAAATGATGAGTTTAAAGCTCAACTTCAGAAACAAGGATTTGCAATTGCAGCATTAAAAAATGAGTTAAGAAAATTAACAGGAAATAGTGTGAATACTAAGTTTGCAAAATCATCAATCTTAAGGAAACCAGTTTAACAACAAATAGAAACAATCCGTAGTTAGAACAACCGACTACGTGACATATTGGAAGGAAATTCACACACTTATCAAAAGTTGAAAGGTTTCTACAAAGGAGTCATGAATTTGGGTCCCGAATACATAAGGGACAAGAAGATGTTTGAATGGCTCACACGTGGACATGTGAGCGTGCACGAGATGGACTGAGCTGAAGGAAGTCTAACTTAAAGACTTTTCAAAAACAAAAGTGCTTGCCGGGAGACAACCCGAAATGTAATTTCAAATTTTTGTAAAGAGTTTGTATTCATAGTATGTCGATACAGCGTATCCAATCCCATGGATACGGCGTATTGACTAACATGGACGTTATCTTTTTATTTTCTAGTACTTTGAACTTTATTGTCAGACTCGTTAATACGGCATATTCATAACTACGAATACAATGTATTTGACCTTTATTTATTTTTCTTACAGGACTCAATACGGCGTATCCTGAAACATGGATACGGCGTATCGACCCTCCTGTATAGTTTTTGTTTTTATTTTTATTTTCTAACCGACGATTTGTTGGGAATTAAATGTCTACACACTTAGTCCTGCCAAGCTAATACTTAATACTGCTCAAGATATAACTAACAGTACTAACCAGTTAGTACTGCCAGAAGACAGTTAGTACTGCCAGTACTAAATTTAATACTGCTGGAGGATTTTGTACCGTTGCATGAAGATTACAACTAGAGAAGAGATAAAAAGCGTGTTTTGTGATATGTAATGGAATGATTTCACTGTATATACCTATATAATGAAACGCATATGATGATATCTTAAAGAAGTTTAGAAGATTGTGATTTATCTTGTAAAGGACTCCTTGGTGTATAAAAGGAGATCCTATGTTTTGGTTGTAAACACATCTCAATAGACACATTCATAGCTTCAAGGTTGTAAACCCTAGTACTCGACAGAGTACTCGTATTATTCATCATAATAATATTGAAGCTTTTTTGGTTATATTCATGGTTCATTCATTCTACTGCATTACAGTTTACTATTACATTGATATTCTTCTAAGTACTAAAGAGTAGATTCCGCATACTCTTAGTATCAACAAAGTTTCTAGCATAGATGTCTTGAATTTATTCAATACAACTAACCCTTTTACAAGGTTTGCAAGATCTAGTTGGGATCAACAAGTGGTATCAAAGCCTTGTGTTCTGAAACTTTGATCTAGAAGTTATGGAATTTGAATCTGCACAGAGTAATACTACTGCTAAGCTACCCATACTCAAACTAGGTGAGTATGAGATGTGGGTGATAAGAATCAAGCAATACTTCCAGGTACAAGACTATGCTCTATGGGAGGTCATAGAGAATGGTAACTCATGGGTATCTGTACCACAAACAGCACAAGAGAATGGTACTTCTGTTACAAAGATGTCAGTACCTGTAACTGCTGAAGAAAAGACCAACAAGAAGAATGATGTGAAGGCTAGAAGCTTGCTACTCATGGCTCTTCCCAATGAACATCAACTTACTTTCAGTCAATACAGTGATGCTAAAACAATGTTTGCTGCTATCGAAACACGATTTGGAGGTAATGAAGCCACTAAGAAAACACAGAAGACACTGTTGAAGCAACAATATGAAAATTTTAGTGCATCAAGCATAGAGTCTCTTGACTCTATCTTTAACAGGCTCTAGAAGATTGTTAGTAGGCTTGCAGTTTTAGGTGTGGTCATCACTCATAAAGACTTAAATTCAAAATTTCTGAGAAGCTTGCCTCCTGAGTGGAATACTCATGTTGTAGTTTGGATGAATAAGGCTGATATTGAAACAATGAGCATTGATGATTTGTACAACAACTTCAAAATTGTTGAACAATATGTAAAGAAATATGTTGGTGCAAGTAGTGGTGCTCAAAACTTAGCCTTTTTTACTACTCCAAGCACTAGCAGTACTAATGATGTTAATACTGTTAATCCTGCATATGAAGTTAGTACTGTTAGCCCTAATATTAACATTGATTGTCCTAAAGTTAGTACTGCTAACTTCAGTGATAATACTGTGTATGCTTTCATGGTTGAGAATCCCAATGGTTCTAATCTCCTACAGCAGGACTTAGAGCAAATTAATAAAGATGATCTGGAAGCAATGGATTTGAAGTGGCAGCTCTCTATGCTAATTATGAGGGCAAAAAGGTACTTTCAGAGAACAGGAAAGAAAATATTCATTAATGCTAATAATACTGCTGGGTATGATAAATCCAAAGTAGAGTGTTT
>BQNB010136562.1:0-17982 GCA_026074375.1 Tanacetum coccineum
CTTTTTTATTAGAGATAGAAATATTACAACATAAACTTTTAACTGAAGCTAAGTTACACTAATTGCTTAAGAAAAATACATAATTTAAAACATTTAACTAAAAAAAACAAGGTAAAAGTGGTGTGTTTCTTTCGGGCTTGCTCTTCTTTCTTTTATAGCAGTCTCAAAGCCTTCTGGCTCATGGGATGAGCTTGTTGTGAGTGTGCAATGCTTCCCAAGCAATCCTAGCCTTCCATTTGCTTCTCTTCATCTCAACCATTGATTGAAGGGGGTCGGGTTTTGTGTATGCAATAGAAGGGTTATAGGGCGTATGGGAGGTGGTATGGTGAGGGTGAGTGGGAAGTGTACTAGGGAGGTGGTTTGAGTAGAATCCCATGGGGGTGAAGCGGTTTGAGGTTTTGGCGGGGTAAGTGTGATGGTTTACGGTTTATGGTTGAAAGGTTTACAACGAAAACATTGCGGGAAGTGGCAATAAAATATTGGGGGGGGGGGGGTCCTCATTTTCATTCTCTTTTCATTTTTCTTTTTAAACCCTTTTTTAGGTTTACCGAGTTTGGGGGGAAATAACACATTTGGTACCTCCTTTTTATTAAATCTAAAAAGATTTAAAAAGGAGTTTGGCATTCAAAAATGTCCCTGCTGTTTTATAACTATATAGGGTAAATGGAGGTTTGGGCAAATTGCATAAAAGCCATTGTTTTTTATTTCTTTTGTTTTTTTTTTAAAAACATCTTTCTAAACATGGACTTTGGCCCCTTTTCTTTAATTTTTTTTCATTTTTTATTATAAAAACAAGTTTTAAATTTACCATTTTGGGTCCTGTGTTTATTTAAAAGGTGTGTTGGCTTTGGTTTTGTGTTGGGCCAATGGGCTTGTGTTTGTGGTTGGCCCATTGGGCTTGTATTGGTTCCATTTCTTTAACCTCTTTAAAGAGGGCTGTTTGTACTCCAACAAAGTGTTCTTTAAGAGTTTTGAAAAATGGAATAACTTCAGTGAGGTAACATCTTTTCGTTTGCTCAAAACCTCTTTCCCCCTCTGTCAGACCTGATGGGGTGATTCTAGTTTTGCAAGTTTTGTCAAATTCAGTAAAAAGTTGTGTGAGTACATAAAGATTAATCTTCACTTGACTTTTAGTTGGAAGAATTCTGGGGACAAGCTTGACAGGAGTATTGGGTGGATACACTGTCAATGTTGAAATTGGTTTTCGAGCTAGGGTCTCAGCCTTTTTTCTGTTGTCATCTATGGACCAAAATATCTGTTCTGGGGTCAGATTTCTTTGGGGAGCAAAGGTTGCAAGAAGGTTCTCTTTCGAGTAATCGGGGGGAGAAATCCTAATTTTATTTTCCACACATAGAGGGCTTTGCATTTTCAACAGCATTCTTTTCCTAGTTATCTCAGCTAACTCACGTGTATCCTCTGAGTCATGTATGACAGTGGGTGTATGATTGGTCGTGACAGGCATATGACCATTATACACAGCAGACTGAGCTTGCTTTTTGTAGCCTATTGCAACCTTGTGCTTTTCATCATAAAATGATTTTGGTTGACACAACATGTGAACTGTTTGAGCAGACTGACCCTGTTTGTATAATCTATCTTCAATCTTATCTTTTATCTTCTTTAAGTCAAAAAACTCTTCAAGGAATTTGTCTTCCTTTTGTTTAAAATCCTTTTTCAACAGTTTTACTTCTTCTGTCTTTGACTTATAATGGTCAACTGTAGAACTAAGGAGTATTTGTGCTGAATGAAGTTCAGATTTTAAAGAAGTTTCCTTTCTGTTTCGGTCCGAGATGATTATTCTCATTTGCTCATCAATTTTTCTTTCTCTATCAGTTAACTCAAACTTTGCCCGTTTTTCATATTCCCCGACCAGTTCCTTATATCTCGCAAGTTCAGAGGTCACTGAGTCATTCATTAACATATCTGGCTTATTTGTTAATCTACTTTGTACACCCTGTTCATGCATTTCATCGAGAATAGACATTAGTGCATCATTTCGGACAGAAGATGCATTACATGGTACAACATGTTCTTCGTTGTCTTCCACATTACTGATCATACGGAATAATATTACTATCACTCGTATAGTCAGCATCAGAGTCAACAACGTAGTTGTGTTGTACATCGTTTTGTAAATTCGTGTTACTTCATGATACTCATTCATATGATCTACAAAGGTATCATGATCTTGTACCTCAAATGGATTATTCGAGTCATATGATGTCCCGGCTTCATCGTAGATTGGATCTTCAGATGTGAGATTTGCCATGAACATGGTCTGTGAAGTGGGACCCTCATCAACATCAGAGTCGAAAGCATCACATTCTCAGCTTTAAAAATCTATGGTCCAACATTGAGTGCCAATTTTTCTCGGTTGAAATATCCACATCACATCATCAAACGTTGGTAACCTGTTCCTCCTGCAAGAAACAAATGACTGTTCTTCATCCAGTACTGTCCACTCTCATGGGTTGCATTAGTAGCATATTGTCCTTGAAGTT
The DNA here is from genome assembly GCA_026074375.1 of Tanacetum coccineum. Taxonomy (NCBI): domain Eukaryota; kingdom Viridiplantae; phylum Streptophyta; class Magnoliopsida; order Asterales; family Asteraceae; genus Tanacetum; species Tanacetum coccineum. Next base: position 2,502 of record BQNB010136562.1, read on the forward strand.
AGTCTGAATCTTGAAGTTCGCTTTGGCCTTGAGGACATTCACGTGCTATGTTGCCCTAGTCCGTTATAGTTGTAGCACTTGATGGGTTTCGCCCCCTACCTTGGGGAAAAACAAGGATTAATCTATGCCTCCTCTATTCTGAGCTCTTACATTTCCCGCATTACACCATTTCCTCTTGTATTGTTTCTCTGAATATGTCTTCCATTGATTAGTCGCAATTGTATCTTCACGGAATCTTGATCCACAACTGTCGCGTCTTGAAAACCATAGCTGTGATTCCTTGCATTAGACGAAAGCTCTAAGTTGATTTGTTAGTATGAGGAAGATGTGATCTGTACGATTTGGAGTGAGGAGGGCAAGTGTGGTTGGATTAAACTTTTCAATCAAGTTTTTTGTTGAGGAACTTCCTGAGTCAGTTGGAAAGTTGTCAGCGGGAGATGGTTCTTTTGAGGTTGAGGAATTTGGATTGTTGTGTTGGATACTGCTGAATGAGGCGTCCGAAAACTTGTGCCAATGGACCATTATTTTGGTTGACCCATGGTTGAAGGAACCTTTCCATCATTGTTCTGTTCTCATTAGCATGTACCTCATGTTGCTTCAAATAGGCATAAAGCTGATCAAAATTAGACTCCTTCAAACCTCTATTAAGTTTGACTTCAGTTATGAATCTACTCCACTCAGGTAACATGTTGTTCACAAACTTTGAGTTAAGCTGCATCCTGGGCATGGTCATCTTGATGTTTCTCATGTCATTAATGAGCTTCGTAAACCTAACATAGTATCCTTGAATGGTTTCTCCTTTGTTTTGACGGAAGTGTTCAAATTCATCGTATAATTGAGATTCCCGGTCATCCTTTGTTAACTCAGAACCTTCCAGAATCATCTTCACGTTTTCCCAAATGTCTTTGGCGTCAGTATAGTGGTTGATGAGTGAGTAGATGTCCTTTGGTATACCTTGAAGTAGGATATTGGTTGCACGAATGTCAGCTTTATACCTTTCCTTTTCTTCAGCTGAAAGGTCGTTAAGGACTCTAGCACGTACTGGACCTTGTTGAACTGCACCCTCAGTTCCTCCAGCAATAACATCTGAGACCGTTCCCATATGAAATGGTCCTTCATTAATGGACTTCATAATATTCTCTCCATTATCCTTTCCTAGACAGTACAGACGTATACGTTGTTGCCAAGACTCAAAGTCTGTTCTATCAAGCATTGGTGGGCGTGTATCAGAACCGGCACACTGGATGTCTTCTGACATACTAGACATCTTGTTTTATTATGATATGATATGTTTTGATCGATCAATGATTAGTGAGGGTACGTTAAAAGTGGTGAGGTTAACGTATTCGTTTCTTGTTTTCGTGATATCAAGTCCCAAGTTTGAAATATTTCAAATTTCTAAGACAGAAGCTCAACTCGCCGCCAGAGGCTACCAAACCGCTGCAAAGAAATAAGGCAACTCGCTGATGGAATTTTAAGGCAACTCGCCGAACACAACTCGCTGCCAAGCAACCCGCCGCGAAGAAAGAATACAAACCGCCGTCTATATTTTAATCAAACCGCCGTTGAGTTTTCAAACCGCCAGAGTTTCCTTTAGATATTTGCTATTAAAATATTCAAACCGCTGATAACCTGTTCAAACCGCTGGTAAGCAACTCGCTGCTTAGTATAAAGCAACTCGCCTCTTGAGCAACTCGCCACCTAAGCAACCCGCCGTGTGTCAGAGAGTTGGTAACCTACTTAATAAAATATTATATTTAAGCAAACCGCCGTGAAGAAATTCTGGCAACCCTCCACAAAGAACAAACGAAGACAATCGACCCTATTGTATCAACACAAACACAAAAATCACTTAAAAATCACCTTTTGAATGATTCTTTCGCATGATTTCTTTTGCACAACACAGTACCACAAGCAATACAACTAGAAACAAACTAACAAACTTTATCAATAAAAACAACAAAATTCAAGAACTTAAAAAAGACACTAGAGACTTCTATTGGTACTCTTTTTCCGATCTAAGACAAGCAAGAAAATCACACCTACTCACGTTCTAATCATCCAGAACTCGAGATACCCAATTTGGTATATCATAAATATCCATAACACGGGTCATTCTTTGGACTTGGCTAGTTTCTAGAGAGAGAAACACATGAGAGAGTATTTCTAGTAAAAGAAAATGTGTTATTATGAGAAAGGAATAAATGACTAGCTTGCCTCTTCCAAAGTTGGAAGAGGCTTATATAGTACTTACAATATACCGGGTATTAGTACCCGACTTAAAACCGAAAATCGTACTATTAACTATTAAACTACGAGCTATAAAGAAATTAGCAGCAAGTGAGCATAATGGCTTCTTATTACATACTGAATACAACAAATAATAAATAAAAATAATACATTTAGATCATTTGTTGATGATTTTGCTGAGCTTTGTTCAAACTTCGGACTAAATAGCATCACTGATAAAGAAATCAGTGAGTGTTGTAAAAATAAGTGAGTGTTGTAAAAATATTTGAACATAAAAATCTGATAAAGAAATCAGTGATTGAGATTTTTACAACACTCACCGAAAATCGTACCCGACTTAACACATTATCAGATGCATTCCGACGTCGGACTAAGATTAGTCTACTCATATTATGCTTGTTTGGATCTCTTTAAAGTGTTACATAGGTTATGTACACTTACGTTTAAGAATTTTTCGTTATTCGCGTGCATTTCGAGTTTTTATCGTTTTATGCCTAACGGAACACCAAAAACCTAACACCTTTGCATGTAAACCTAAAGTTATCAATCACTAGTATTATGAAGCTCAAATTTTCAAGCCATGTAACTCTTATATGCATCATTTTGATTTCCTAGCTTCTAAATTAATTCCAAGAGAATATTTTCACTTACAAATTCAAAAACAACACCATGTGTGCATGAAAATGACATCTTTGGAATTACCTCCTATGCACCAACATAAACTTGTGACTTCTTACACCTCTCTTAGACTTTGCTAGGAACCATGGACCACTAAAGCACTAGCACAATATGACTTGAACCCTTGATGCAAAAATTGATTTTTCTTCCTTCTTTCTTTATGCTAGTCGTCGAACCAAAGGAGACCAAGAGGAGGGTTCAAATCTTTTTGGATTGAGACATGGTTCACATAAAACCGATTAAACCCTAAACCTTGTGTATAAATAGAACACTTACTTCAATTTTAGGGTATTATTTCTCACACACAAGCCTCTTAAAATTTTCTTTTTCCTTCCTTGTTCTCTATAGCTCATGGCTAGACCACCACCACCATAAGCTGGTATTTGTCTTTCATTTCTTCAAGATTTATTACATTTGTGTTCATTTCTAAGATATTTAAAGGTGTTCTAAAGGGTTATATCATTTGTTTTCAAGGGTTTTACAAGAGCTTATAAGTTAGGGTATTATTTGGGGTTTTATAAGTTCATCATCATCTAACCAAGATCTTATAGTCTTCCTTTTGTTCTTCTTGCTTGTAAGAAAACTTTGAGGTCTTCTCTTTCATTTTTTATTTACTTATGATTCTTGTTATATAATCTTTAGTATCCATGTGGTTGTGTTGATTTTATAAAATAAAGTTGATGGATTCTTGAAAGTCTATTAAGATAATGGAAGTATTGGATTTGAATATGGTTGGTTTAGTTTGAGATGATTGATTAGTAGGTTTGGAAGAGGTTAGAGATGGGATTAGGTAGATATTAGTAGTGGTTTTGTTGTTGGATTTTGTGTTGGGAGAAACTAGGTTAGATTGGAAGTATTGTGGAGTGGTGATATTGATTAGAGTCGGTTTTGGCTAAGTTTAGAAGTTGTCCGAGAATAGCCCATACGTTTCGGATGGTTTAAAAATACTTTAACATGTTGAAAACTTAAGAATATGATAGCTTATGTCTCTACCGTGATTTTGATATAAGATTCGCTAAAATAGATGTAAAACGAATAAGTTGTGGTCATTTCCGTGTTATCAAAACTTGAACATTTTCCCAGCTTTAATAAACATTATGATCCGATTTTAAAACTAGGTTTTGACCCCGTTCGGTTCCGAAACCGGCTTAAACTTATTAAACGAAAGTTGTCTGAAATAGTGTTTCGATCAAAGACCGAGGCTTTTCGAAGCTTGAAATTCAAAGATGAGTGACTTATAACATCATAAAGTTGAGTCGTTTTAAAGATACTTTAAATGTATTTTGAGCTGATTGAATTTTAAAATGAGGTTTTCGGACGTTTTCGGGTTCGTTTGGGACGTAGAGACCTTAGCAAAAGTTATTGCAACACATATATACTAATAGGGCACGTTAAAGACCTTCTAAAGATGATACTTTGTGAATGTTAAAGATTGTTAAGTATAGTAAGTTTTATCTAGTGTGTTTAGGGTGAATGGACATAACCAACATTGGGGGACGGTATTAACGTCCCGAATTTCTAAACTTTCCAAAAATGGAAACTTTCCAAATATAGAAAATTTTCATCTTAGTGTCGGGAACTTAAGTAAAAGTCTTTTATTTTCATAAGGACACGTTTTTCTAATCAAACTAAGACACAACACATGTGGATGCTATTTGATCTCTATAGTCGTGTTATGCGTTATTTCGTTAAGTATATTCTTTCTCCTAAAGCGCGTCATATAAATAGGTCGCGATTAGGATTATGCTCGTGTCTCGTACGTTGATTATTACGTTCATCATATCGTTGATTATCGTTCATTCACTGTTTGCGTAAGGTGAGTTCATAGCCCTATATTTTACCGTTTTACGAATGATTTACAACTTTTAGGGTGAGGAACACTGCTTGTTTTTACTTTGAACACAAGTAACGTATTAAAACTCTTAATTGTTTACGTGTTTGCCTATGTATTGTTAGTTCAAAACTTTGCCACTATCATGAACCGTTAATTAGTGTGAGTAAGTACGAGTGTTATTAATAGATCTATTAGGGATTAATAATCCCCATACAAGTTTGGTGATTCTTACTTGTATCGACGGGCAGATACAACGGATGCATATCATGTCGACCCTACGAGTATTTTAAACTAGATACATGCGTGGCAACTTTGCATTATTATGCTACAACTGTATTTAGCTTTGGTGTCATAAGCTTAGAGCAAATGTAAACACCTTTGTGAAGTTGTATGTGTTACAGCCGATTTACATGTTATTAAATCTTGTGATCCATACTTGTATCTTAACTAAACCTATGAATTCACCAGCAATTTTGTTGATGTTTTAAGCGTGTTTTTGTCAGGTGCTTAGCTTTAGAGTCTTGATGTGCTATGTGATGTTCGTGAAATGACTTGGCCCCTTTTCAAGATTGCAATACTATTTTAATACCGTTGTTAACTTTTAAAAACATCTTTATGCTTCCGCACTTATCTATTCGAACCTTTTGATTTAATGTAATGACTATGTTTAATCGATCTATTCAACAGTGTTAAACTTTTAAAACGCCCCCTAGAGGTCGTTCTTCTGTACTTTGTGTGATGTATATTCATGACGTCACGCCCCGATTACTTATTTCGATGAGACCCGATTTGGGGGTGTGACATGGTGCTTTCATTGTTATAGACGCAGAAGAAATTCGTTTACTCCTCAAGAAGCACGCCACAGCTGAACAACAACATGTCGATGCCTTCCAGGCTCAGGTTGTGGCGTTGTATGCCGAGTTGCAAGCCACTCGTGCTCTGATTCAATCACGTCAAGGTGGGGGTGATCTAGGATCACCGATTCCACGTTCAATACAATTGGACGTACCGAAGTTTTCCGGGAACAATCTGGACAGTTGGATTTTTTCAATCAATGAGTATTCTTCTCTTTTGGCAACACCGGCTGATCAAAGGTTGAGGATCGTAGGCTTTAATCTCGAAGGCGACGCGGCATGGTGGTTTCGCTAGATGACACGTAATCGGTTAATAACTACGTGAGGAGAGTGTGCGAAATCATTTTGGACCATGCAAGCATGAAGATACTCAAGGGGCGTTATCCAAATTGTTACAAACGAGAATAGCTGCTTAGTATGAAGGTGAATTTAAAAAGTTAATGCATCGGGTAACTGATATATCTGCGGGTTTACTTATCTCTTTTTATGTGTCAGGGCTTAAACCCTCATTGCAACGTGAGCTGTTGGTCGCAAAACAAACATCTCTTGGTGATGCTTTTTCATTAGAGAGGGTTACGGAATCACGTTTAGAGGATTAATGGGTGACCCTACAAACCAGTAGATCGGCAGTTTCCAGTGGATCACAAACCTTGACGAAAACAACATCGCGTTTTACCACAACGCGACTCGAAAACCCTAAACCACCTTTGTTATCCACGCCTGTTAAGGTGGGAATAATTCAGGGGCAGCACCATTTCCTATTAAGGGGATATCTCCAGTCGAGCGGCCGGATCGTCTTAGTAAGGGCTTGTGCTTTAATTGTGATAATAAGTGGGTATGCGGAGATAAGTATCCAGGCAAATGTTTGTTGTTAATGGCGGACAAGGACGAAGTTACAGGGCAGTCAGGAGACGGAGAGCAAGATGATGCTATGGAAAGTGGTGATATCTCGATCTTGAATTCGTTGGTCGGCCATGGTATTCCACGGTCGTGGCAATTGTGGGGTACTTTAGAATCAAGAAGGGTGCACATTCTTATCGATAATGGAAGTACTCATAATTTTGTCCAGCCAGGGGTCGTGGAAAGCATGCATTTACCGATCACATGTACGAAACCCTTTAAAGTTTACATTGGTAGTGGTGAAATGATAACATCAAATATTTGATGCTTTTAGTGTCAATTTCCCCACGAAAATACTTGCAATTGTCTTATAAATACTTGAATTCGATACATTTACCATTATTTCGTTGTTTTCAGGTAAAATGCAAGTATGTGACAAGAAACATGGGAAATAGACAAAAAATGAAGATAATACAGATTCTTACGAGACGTTACGGTGTAACCCCTACGATAGTGTTACGCCGTAACATATTCAAGGCAAGACACGTCAACCTACAACATTACAACGTAACCACACACAAGGTTTATGCCGTAACAGTATTATTATGGAAGGCTGAGTCATCTGAGTCAGCATTACGGCGTAACATAGACAATTGATTACGCCGTAACATCTTTTAAGCCTGCAATATGGAAACTATGCGTCGGCAGTTTACGGCGTAAACCCCTAAAAGGTTATGCCGTAAAGTATTCGAAACCTATAAATAGAGGCCTCATTCTGACACTTCGATATCAACCATTCTACAATAGTTCAAAGGGGCGATCAAGGCCTCCATAGCTCCAAGAATTCCACTAGAAGTCCAAGGGAGATCATACATATCTTACTTTTGTATTTAATCGTTCATAAACCACTTCTATAAGAATTATGAGTTTTCAATCCAAGATTACTTTTATGTTGATTAAAATAATGCCTAAAAACATTATTAATATTTTTCACATCTTTACGTTTTGATAATAACAAAATATAAAAACGTTCAATGTAAAATTAAACGTAAACAAGTAATTAGTAGTAAATTTTCATTTCAAAAATTATAATTTTTATTCAACCTCACACTTTTATAAAATGTTGTAAATATTTTTATAAACATTACAAAACATTTTCTACAATTAAAAGAAATGTTTTATTCAAAATAAACATTTTGAAATTCAAAATTTCAGACTTAAAACGGCTAGAAAGTTCCAGAAACTTCTCCCTACACAAAAGGACAAACTGGGGAGCCCCCAGTCTAGGGCGGCCCCCTTAAATACACGGCGCCCCCTTATCATTAAGGGACCGCCCACCTAATTTAAAGGAAACCGCCCAGTAGGTAGAACGCTCCTCCAGAATGTCCTATAAAATACTTAGGACTGATTCCCTCACTATTTTCCTCACCTTTGCACTTATTCTTTCTGAAAAAAACAGTCCCACAACATCTCATTAGAAGCCTTTGATCATTTAATCTAAAGCTTTGATTTTACGTGATCCAATTATCAATGTCCTCAAGCAAAGTAGAATACTTCAACCATTAAGTGAAGAAGTATTACATTACACCTAGTGTGTTGTTGCAATCCTTATGCATCTATGAGCATAACTGTAAATCATTTTCAAATACTTGTACTATTATAGTATTTATTCGATCTTTAATTTTAAAAAATAAGTAAATTTAGATCTTGGTGATCTTCCTAGTAGTGTTTATTAGTTGTGATTATAGAATGATTGGTAACGTAGTGGAGGAAGAAAACTAAAGCTGGAAGAAAGTTGTTAGCTCCCCTTGATCCTCGGAAGCAAAGAAGATTTATTTAGTGAAGATGAGGAAGTTTGTGATTTGGTTCTAGGCTAGATAAAACTCGACATCTACTTAGTGACGGAAATCAATAATACAGCGAAAGTTGTGTAAGGTTTTTCTACGCCATAATGTAGCTTGTGACATAGGTGAAGGAAAACTCTCGATTAGGGCTACGAGGATGATAAGGTCCAGAGAGGTATCTTCTTTTGAACCACTATACGATGCCAGCCCCTCAGTTTGTGTTGGATTGTTCTTCTCTTATCCTCTTGTCCTAACATTATTTTGCCACATACTATCCTATTAATTGTTTTAGATAAGCATATTGTGCAAGTGTTAATTCACATAAAAGAAGAATTTATGTAATTTTTACAAACACTACAATAACCTTAAATAAAAAAGCGGAAACGAATCACCCCCTTTTCTATTTTCCACAATTGGTATCAAGCCACTCAAATAAAGATTTTTTAAAATAAATGTATTTTAAAACTTTACTCGACAATGGAATCGAAAAATATTTTAAATGGCAATCTATGCAAAGACACACCACTATTTAAATGATGATTCATTTATTGGAAAAAAGATTCATAAACTTAATTTGAAGACAAAAGATCTAGATCTTGGGCATGTTATTGACCGATGGTGATTTCCTCATTATTCAAAATAATCCCTAACTAAAAAGATAAGTTGGACTTTTTCATAAACAAAAAAACGATGACATAAGAAAAAACCTGGAAAAAAATACTAAGCTAAAATGGTAATTTTATAACGGCTTTGCCACGTAAAGAATACGAAAGAATTTTTATGTGTTCAAACCCAAACTGAAATTTTGGATACATTATTAATCACCCCATCAAGGTAGAATCAGTCAAAGATAACAAAATAGATCATCTATGTTTTAAACAATAGAACAATTTTAATGTTCCGGAAGAAGAGTAAATATTAATACCATTTGCCTAAATTTAACACTATTTTATTACGAGTTCACTCTTAAAAACTCTTGATGAAGTTTTCTAGCATAGAATTGAGTTGAAATTTCTAAGGGCAATACATCCAAAAATGGCGCCAGAGCACTGTCCACGGCATGACGAATCAAAAATCTAACCAACCTACCGACTGACAAACTAATTGGAAACTTGAAAGTTTATGAAGAAGTAATAAAGAAAGATTTTGAAACGGTCCAAAGGCAATATGAACAAAGTAATCTTCTTGCATTTAAAGTGAAAAAGGAACTAAGTGATGAAGATAGCTCAAGCTCCGATAGTAAGACAAAGAGTATGCTATGGCCGTAAAGGAATTTAAGAAATTCTTCACGAGACGAGGAAGATTTGTAAGACAACCATGAGGTGATAGAAAAACATTCCAAAGAAGTAGAAATGATGGTTAGTAAAAGTGAAAGAAAATTTTTAGATGGTGATCCAAAACACCTCATTGGAGAATGTGCAAAGCCGCCAAAGAACAACGATCAAAGAGCATTTAATTGAGACAAGAATCGACAATGAGAAGATGAAGTAGGAAAAGACTAAAGAAGAAACTTGTCTTGTAGCTTAAAACCCCAGGTGTAATAGTGCGTTAGAATAAACTGGAACCCGTATGGGTGATTAAAGATAGTGGATGCTCTAAACACCTGACCGGTAATCAAAGTTGTTTTCATTCAGGCTCAAAGCGAACAAACGTATGTAAAAGTAATTTTGATTGGAGGCAACATTCTCGTTAAAATCATAAAGGCAAAGGAACTATTTCTTCAAAGACTCCCTAACTATTGATATGTTGAGCACGTAGATAACTTAATAAGTAAGAACTTGCTTAGTAGTAGGTCAAATATGATAATAATGCATATAATATTTACAAACACGATAGCAAAAATCAAAGACAAAAGTTATAAGGTAAAGGAATTAGGAGAATGGGGAAATATGGTAATGGAAACTAAAAATAAACCGAAGACAAAATATGCCTTGCAACATTAGACGAAAACTTCCACACTATGGCATAGGAGATTAGGTCACGCTAATATGCAACTAATTCAATCATTAGCATCTAAAGAATTAGTTATAAATCTACCCAAACTTAAATACGATCGACATTTTTGTGATGCTTGCAAAATTGGAAAGCAAGCTCATGAAAGTCCCAAGCTAAAAAATATATTCAAACAACTAGATGCTTAGAACTACTTCACAGGATTTGTTTTTGCCTTCCGCATAACCAAAGCTAAGAGGGAAACAGTTATACCTTAGTAATCGAAATGACTATTGGTCGCATTCACATGGACTAGATTTTAGCGAAATGCAAACCGAAGCTTTCGAAAAAATCGAAATATTAAAAAATATCCAAAACAGAAATTAGGATGTTCCATGTAATCAATTAGAACAAATCTAGTCGTAAATTTGAATAATTAAGTACAATTCGAAAACTATTGTGATTTAAATGGGATATCTCATAATTTTTCCGCTCCTCGTACTCCATAATCAAATGGGGTATAAGAAGAAAATTTGACAGCTCTACAAGAAAGAGTAAACCATTTAAAAACAATCCATTCCTAAAACATCTTGGTGTAATGCGGACGATACGTCTACATTAATAATTAAGTAAGTTCCATTAGACATAATTTATAAAAACTCCCATACGATTTGAGTTTTTTTTTTTTTTTAAAGAGTTAGAAACCAAACCTTAACTATTTAGAGTATCGATAAATTGCTTTATTCCTTAAAACAAAAGATACACTCACCATTCTACCCAAATGTGTAACGAAGTTGAATCTCTTAAGATAATCGCATTCATAGTAAACTTACATAATCATAACAAACAAACACAGAATTTGATGAGTCCGTGAATTTAACTTTCGATGAAACCCCTCCACCGCCTAAAACATCACCATTGGAAGATGATGAGTTAGTCGAAGAAGAATCTATTGAGGTTAGTAAAACAAAACCCATATGCAATGATCTTGAAGACATTTCATTAGTAAAACAAAACCCATATACCAAGCCAAGTTCTAAAGTCTACAACATCATCGGCACACTCATATTTTTGTGGAATTTGGGTAAACATTTGAAAACGGATAAGGTTAAATCCTCACAAATCTAACAAGGGTTATTGTGTGCAGGTTATGTAACAATTAATTTCACAAAAGTATTCTTGAAAAAAATTAAATTTGAGCATAATTTAAGCATTTTATGTGAAAAATAGGACAAGTAAACATTCTAATTCCATCCCCCCACTTGAATTATACAACGTCCTCGTTGTATAGATAAAACATTAAAAAGGTGAATTAAAAAGAATTAGATTGAGAAACTCCCCTGATATTTTGCTCGATAGATTCTCCAAGTTGAGTTTATGAGCAAGGATGTGTTGAACACCCGTCTTGAAGTTTCAAGACTCCAACACTTCAAAATTTCCAGATCACAGATTCTCCACCAACATTGTCGATTTCTTTGCTTTCAGCGAGGTCTTGTGTAAAATATAGGAAAAACATGCGAAGTCCTATCTCGGGTATCTACGATTAATTTAAATAAGCTAAACAAACTATACAGGAAACCGATACGTCGTATCTATAAACTGGAATACGCCGTATCAAGAAACCTGTAAAAAGTATCTAAATACGGGTCGGTCTGTTGAATACGTCGTATCATGTGCATGAATACGCCGTATTGACAGAACTGACAATAATGTTTAAAGTGCATAAAAAATAAAGGACTGATAACGTCTAAACATTCAATACGTCGTATGGTATGGAGCGGATACGCCGTATTGATGTCTGGGAAGGCAGACTCGCTAAAAATAAATAACAATCCGGATTGTCTCCCGGGAAGCACTTTTATTTCAGCTAGTCTTTAAGTTAGACTTTTTCCTTCAACTTCTTTTCACTCGATCTCATGCACGCTAATGTGCCCGCATGTGAGCCATTCTTCTATCTCCGCATCTCGGACATATTCGGGTCCTAAGTTCAAGACCCCCTTGTAGAAACTCTTGAGCTTTTGGTACAAGTGCGAGATCTCATTCATCTTATCTTCTTTACTTACCTTCAGTAATGGTGGGAACTTGTTGTATTGTTTATTAGTGTGGTGTTTAAACCTCGGATGTGATCGCACCATTTGGTAAGTTACTTCATCATTACCATTGTGAATGGTAATCATTCCTTCAAATCGTTTTGCATTAATCCAAACTTCTCTTAAAAACGGTTCACCAAAAATAATATCGCCCATTCCTTCATCACGATAAGCATCCATATCTTCTAAAACTGCAAAATATGTTAAGATATATAAAGTTCCAACAAAGATAGGTATGTTCATTAAGGTTCCAACTACATTGTTTCCCTTGTATTATAATTTGTCCTTACTTATAGAGTTATAAAACTTTTTGGACATTACATTTGCGTACAAGATAGGGAAAAATTAGCGTGTAAAAATTCAAAACCTATCATGCAAGAGAACTTCAAGTTGTAGGCACAATCAATATGGATCTTCTTATCATGGTCGCAATGTCTAGGTTATCCAAAAACTTTGCTAACCATTCTAGCATCATTCCTAGCTCTAAATTCCTCAACTACCTCACCTTCCTCAATGGTGGGCATTTAATCATCAACTTGATCTCTCCTAAGCTCTAATGGTACATTAAGATCGTTTAGTTCTATGTAATCCCCAAAGGAAGGGTCTAATGATCTATTCAACACCAAAGTCTCTCCCATAAGCCTAGCTTCTAAATCAAGTTCCATTCTTTCTCTCAAACCTAACATGTAGACCCTCTTAATTAAACTACTAGCAGGTTTAACACTTTTGAAAATTTTTTTCTCTTCCCCAACTCTCAAAGTAATATTTCTTTTGAAAACATCAATCTTAGGGCGGTAGACAAAAATGGTCTTCCGAGGATCAAGGGCACTTTGATATCCTCGAGCATATCAAGAATTATAAAGTCTATGGGGAAAATAAATTTACCAATACATACTAGCACGTTTCAGCCATTCCTTTTGGATATTTCACAGCCATATCTGCTAATTCAACTGTCAACTTAGTGTGAGCTAATTCGCCTAATCCTAAGTTAAGGTAGGTCGAGAGAGGCATAACACTAACGCTAGCTCCTAAGTCAGCAAGGGCATTATCAAAGCAAACATTATTAATAAAGCAAGGTAAAGTAAAACTCCCTAGGTCTTTCTCCTTTATGGGTATGGAATTATTGATATGTGAAGCTTCAGAGTAAGCTTCTGAGAATTATGGTCCATATGCTCCCTTCTTTTCTTCACAGTAGTAACCATTCAAACGACTCAGAAATGGAATTGTCGTTTGTTTTGTCTTGTACATTTGTGTATAGTTCTGTCTAGTGGATACGTCATATTGGGAGGATCCCATACGGCGTATCAGATATGAATCAACTTCAACAAAAGTTGAGATTGACTTGACATGGTCTCTCGGGTTAGTTTTAGTTGAGCTCGGTAAACTTCCAAATCCTCTTTCCTATAGGACCTTGCTCATTTGCCCGGTTTGGATCTCTAAAGTTTTAATTAATGCTCTTTGGTTCCTTATGGAAGCATCTGTTGAAGATCATATCTCTTTGATCAAATTAGAGTTCTCCTCATGTCTTTTTGCTGATTCACTCATAAACTTGCTTAGGGTTTCTTCCATAGATTGCCTTCGTTCTTGGTACGAAGGATTCACGTTGTTCCTTTGGTAGAACCCTGAAGCAGTTGCTCTATATCCCCCTCCTTGAAAAGGTGCACCAAATTAAGTGTAGTAAGCTTCTTTGAGGGTTTTCCCTTTTTCCTTGAGTGGATAATCTTTTATGTAGTGGGGACCTTTACATTGTTCACATCCTACTTGAGCATCATAAACTTTTTCATTTACTTTCTTGATTTCTCTTCCAAGATTGTTGAGTTGTGCTTGTATGGCTTCTAGTCCATCAGAAGTTTCCGTACTTCTGGTCCTTGATGTTCCATTGTGCCATTTTTAAGAGTATTCAGCCATTTCTTTGGATGGCTACATTCGCATCAGCAGCGGTCTTTGATGGTATGGCTCCTCTTGAATCAAGAATTTGTCTAGTTGGAACATCCAATCCATTATAGAATAAGACTACCTCTTGCATCTCCGTTAAATAGTGTTGAGGACACTTCATCAAGAGTTATTTAAATTGCTCCTAAGCTTGATAGAGATTTTCATCCGGTTCTTGCTGAAAGTTGTTGATCTCCTCCATTTTCTTTGTAGTAGGAGCAGGTGGGCAATATTTGCTTAGAAACTTTGTTTTTAAATCTTCTTAAGTTGTAATCGAACCTGATGGTTTGTTTCTTAGCCAACGACTTACGGCTCCAGTTAAGGACATAGGGAAGGCTCTAAGCATCACTTGGTCTATAGTTATATTAGGGATGTGGAATAAATCCACGATCTCAAGAACTTTCTCAATATGTTCGTTTGCATCTTCATGATCCGAACCGCTGAAGGTGTTCTCACATAGTTCCTTGAGAAATTGGCCTTTCAGTTTAAAATTATCTTTCACCTCGATCTTACGCCTAGCAACTCCCGATCCATAGTCCGCTCGAGTTTTGCTCATGTATTGTTCCATAGTTTTCGCCATTATTTCCACAACTTCTTCCTCCGAATATTCTTCTTGGTCAGAAAATAGATCAAAATCAGGTGATCTCGATTCGTCAAGACTTAGTGTCTTGAAGTGCTTCCTAGATGATCTAAATTCTCGTTCCGGGTCCTTGAAAGGTGTAATTAGTTCCTTAGCCGAACTTCTTGTCATGCACTACCTGAAACAAGAGATAAACAATCAGTAGGATGGGCTTAAGAAAAAAAAACACAGATATACGGAAATTGAATGCGAAAAAACTAGATATGTTACTGTATCAGATAGTCAATACGCTGTATTCAATGGAACTGAATACGCCATATTAATCTTTTTGAATGAATACGCTGTATTGGATAGAAAGTTGGATACGTCGTATCCAATGGAAGTGGATATGCCGTATCGAGTTATCGACTAGAACAGTGTATTAGAGAAAACAATTACAACACGAAAACAATTAAACACACAAATATACAAGCAAATATATAGAATATACATAATTATACACTAATCTAAATTACACTAATCCTAAGGGTTAGATCTAATCTAATCTAATGCTAAAAACCAAAATATCAAATAAAAATCAAGATTAATTCTCACTCCCCGGTAGCGGCGCCAAAAACTTGATGTGTCGTTGTGTGGTGTTAAATTAT
>BQNB010136563.1:0-15488 GCA_026074375.1 Tanacetum coccineum
TTTGACCTCTAAAGTCGGTATCTATATGGTTTGATTTAAAGTGTAAGAGCACTCGGAGCTGTTGGTTTTGACCTTGAATTAGGAAAATAAAAGCACCTTTTTGCAAACTGTACTTAACCAAATGATTGCTAAAATAGAAATTTCTTTGCGTAGACATTTGTTTATCTGATCTGGAATTAAAGAAAATCGAGTTTTTGGTTGAGAAAATAAAAAAGGAAGGATAGTGAACTTAATAGGAAAGGGGAAAATAACAGTTTTCAACACGTATTTGAGACCAAGCACCTGATCGGTGCAGGCCTTGTATCTATGTAGCACGTGTTCTTTCAGTTTTACCGAACACGTGAACTGTTGCTCCAAGCCATAAAATTCAAACATTAAAAGGTATTTGTTTCATAGTGAATTAGTCTGCAATATTTTACAGTCAAGGCCTTGTCTAGCCGCACAAATGGTGTCAAGATCCTTGGGATATCTATATTATACCTGAGTGGAACTACATAGTCCATTTTACAGAAAAGACATATAACTTACAGTGTACAACAGAATTAAGGAAAGCATATTGTTGCCCTTCTTTGTTGTGTCAACCGATTTTATCGCTAATTTCCTAAAAAAAATCATAACCGTTTATGTATTTGTCAACAAAATTAAGGAATCATAATCATATAGCCAAAAATGAGTATAGGAACATGGAATGATGAAAATGTACCTCTGCGATCTTTTTTCTAGCAGCAACATGTAATGCAACAAAACCGAAATCATTAGGCAACCTCACAATACATCAGGCTGCTGCAGCAATACAACGAACGTGCATGTGTAAGTGGTAATTGTGTCTGATATAGGCTAAGGTACCATTAATGAACCCGTTGTTGGTGGTGACATATTTGCCGCTTGAGCTGCAACAACAGCGGATGGCATGTTGAATCCTGGATCCAAAACTGGATGACCAAAAACCACCTAAAACGCATGTATAGTTGTGGAACAGTTTGAACAAATCATTAAGACATTGGCTCAGAAGGGTAGACCATCGGAGAAACAGAACACATATGCCATGGCTGTAACTTTAGTAAGTTGCCATGCCAAGATGCATATCACCTTGTCTCTGTTCCTCCCGGCCAATAAACTCATCATTGCCTTCATAGTTTAATTTATCATTCTTAAATATGTCAATTTAGGAAAAACACATTTTTTGAGGAATTCAGTCTATTATGAGAATAAGCCAGCCATGGCAGCAAGCTCACCAACCCTGCCTCGTCACAACGGAACTAACCAACACAATCACAAACGATGGTATACCAATAATCAGACTTCAAGTGCCATGGCTGCAAGCCCAACAAAATCTCACAAACCACAACTGAATCATATTCGACATAGATTTCACCCTTTGCCATCGCTATCGTCACACACCATCACTATCGTCACACGCCACGGATAGCGGCAACAAAAGTATCGGTGACATCGAAGAAGTATAAGCAAGCCAAAGTTTTTTATTGACATACATATTTTCCACAATATACATTTCCCGAACCTACAACTTATGAGTTTATTCAACACGGTTTATATACATTGAGTATGTTTTCTAACCGTACTTCTCAGTTTATGAGATTAGTTCCCATTTCAAAGTCCTTATTAGGATAGTGAGATCTAGAAGAAAAGATGAGAGAAGAAGACGACGACACGTAGTGTCGACGTGTATGAAAGAGAAAACAATAATGCGCTCATTAAACATGCCTCGGGGCAACGATCTTGATCTTTAAATATAAGGTATAATTATATGATTCTTGGTTGCAACCATAACCTGGGTTATGTTACCTCGCCAAGATACCTTGTCTGCAACAGTAATCAGATCAGGTTAGCCCGCTAAAACACCGACATCGGTATGTTATAGCCAGAAAACATATAAACACAAGCATTATGCATTAGTGCCTTAATGACACTTTTAATTCGAAGGAACATTATACGTCAGCCGTGCCTGTAAGCTTGGCAATTCACCACAGCGAAACATCGACACGCTGATGCAAGAAACAGGAAAATGTGCCTACACATTAAAGCCCGTGTCTGATAATCATCAACAACCTAAACATTTGTAGCGGGCGTGGATGAAAATGTAATTATTTGCCCCGCCATGGCTGCAAATGCAATCATTTGCCCCGCTATGGCTGCAAATGCAATCATTTGCCCCGTCATGGCTGCAAATGTAATTATTTGCCCCACCATGGCTGCAAATGTAATATTTTAAATGTCTCGAGCAAATTAAACACAAACACGCCAAAAACCCGTCAATGCATTTTCATGGCTGCGAGTTAAAACTCTCCCCCGCCACGAATCAAATAACATCCACACAGGTGGGAAACACCCAAATACTCGCGAGAACAATCGCAAAGTCACACGCAACATTCATAGTCAACTGAATTTAAACAAACAACATTATTTACGTATTTTGTAGCTTAAAAAACAACTATTCAATCTCTCCCACTCTGATTCACCTTTCATTATCACCATCGTCACGCAGCCTGTAAAAAACTAGAAGGGGGGGGGGGGTTGAATAGTTTTCCAATTAAGAGTCTCCTTTTTTTTTAAAATTTCTTTTTCTTATTTTAGATCTCAAAGTGAACGAATAAACATAATTAATAAACACATGATATGATATGATAAGTAAAGGATGTGTGACACAATATTTATAGTGGTTCAGCTACAAGGTCACCTACCTTACCCTGCTCCACTCCTCGAGTCACCTACTCGAGAGTTCGAATACACTATTCACCAATACTCCTTTTTGACCGGCGGAGAAGCCTCACAACGTCACTTACCCTTTTATCTGGTGCTAAGCTAAACACCAGGTTCTATACAGAAGAACCATGTCCCCACACAAGCTTACACCCTATTATGATACAAAGATAGATATCAAGTTCCAACAATATGGAACATAATATGTTCATGTGCTTGCCCTCTATTAGGTGCCAAACACCGACACTATTTACAACTTACACCAAACTCTTATAAGCAACACTTAGTTGTATGACTTTCATCTATTTGATTACAATGAATGTGAAGTGATATCTTAAGATCAGTAGCTTGATCCATGAGTGATGGGATACCCTTGCTCTAAGATAGTCGAATAACTTGATCCTCAAAGGGCATACTCGGCAGAACTTCTTTTATTAAGAAATCTATAAAACACTAAAATGAAAGAATCATGATAGAAGAATAGTGATTAGCTGAATATCTAGAGAGATAAGTTATGTGAATGAATGCCTAAACCAAGAGAAATGAGTTGGTATTTATAGGCATGAAGGTTACTATAGCCCAGTTTTGCCGGTGCCATTGACGAATGGAACCGGCAGCCAAAATCCATGGCACCGGCCTACAGTAACCAAATCCAAAATTTAAATTACAAAATCTTAGAAGATCATAGGTAATCTTGCTAGATTGTTTTCAGATTTGGTAAGAAAGAGGTCTTTTATTAGTTTTAAAGTATTTTAAGGTTTTTGTAAGTATTCTCTAATAAAGTGGTTAAAATGTGAAAGGTAGTTTTATTCTAAGAATATATTTAAGTAGCGGGTTTGTTTATGAGAGAAGCGGGGTTAGAAAACTATTGGTTTAGAACTTATGACTTTTGTTATTTTGATAAGTTTATGTTTTGTTATTAATCAAAACAAAGAAAGATCGTAAAATATAAATAAACGTTTTTACGGTTTATCTATATTAACAATCTCCCCCTTTTTAATGATGACAAAACATAAACTTATGAAGTAAAAAGCAACAAAATTTACAAGTTCTAAATTGGAGTTTTTACTTCCTTCTCCCCCTTTTGGTCGAAACAAAAAGAGCATCGAAGAAAAACTAACTTAAGATGGTGAACCAAAAAAATAGGTATGCTTTAATAGAGTAGGACCAAGATGTTATGCTCCCACTTGACAAATGATCACCTTAAGAACCGATGTCAAAAAAGGGGGGGGGGGGGTTTTCCTGTCGAGTAGCTACAAAGAAACATGTTAGGTACATAGGTGCAAAAGATAAATAATTGACTTATTAGTGGTCAATCTCAATGCTCCCCCTTGACGAATGCTCCCTAAGATGGATTTGCTAAGCAATTATAAGACCAGCATTAAATGTTTTATAAAAATGAGCAAGATATCATTGCAAGAGATCAAAATGATAGCTAAAATAATTCCTGGACATGGTTCTGCCGGTGCTGTTTAGTTAACAGAACCAACTTATAATCGAACAACACCGGCTGACCTGTGCAGAATCAGCAATACTCAACTATTTGGCGGCAAGCAATTCTATTCAAATTTTAACCTGCTAAATTTTGATATCCGACAAGCGAGAATCACTACAACACAAAGCCTTGACTATTACAAATCATGAAGTAAAACAAATTGACCTATGTTAACTAAAACTAAAATCGTGATTGGTAAACTATCTAAGGCTACTTGATCTTAGTTATTATCTTAAGGTAATTTGCTTGAGAGGTGGTTCAATCGTTCTAAGATGTGATGAAGCATGAACATAGTTTCATTTTGGAAAGTGTTGACGATGGTCTTGGTCCTTTGGTAATGAGGACATGTGTGTCCATGTCCCTTAGGGGGTTGTTCTAGCCATTAGGTCTGGTCTATAGGTCCAAATGTGCTTGGAAGGGGAAATGATGGGTCAAATGTGGTTGTTTGGGATGAGGTGGTTATGGGATAAAATGGTGGTGGTATTTGAATATGGGTGATGGATGTGGGAGGTATGAGGCTATTTTCCACATTTAGTGCATTTTGGATAGCCTCTTGGATATTTTGGTGAAAAGTTTGAAGGTTGTTGAGTTCTTGTTGAATGTTTTTCCTTTCTATGAATGGATCAGGTTGAGCGTTGGTCCTATTACTAGATAGGTTGATGGGTCGAAAAGTTGGTTCTTGTAGTGTAGTTTGTGGGAGAGTTTATAACAACCCACAATTTTCATCAATGTACTTATCCATCTATTAAATTAGATGCATTGTAATATCCATCTATTATATATATACCACCTTTGTACGGGGAAATTTTTGCTTTATCTCATTATGCAACGTAAATTGCATCTCTAAAGTAAACGAGCTCACGCAACCTCTACCAATGCCATCTATATCTATGTTTATATCATGTAAACATCCTAATATGTTAAGTCTATATCTTAATATCATTTTACCAAGTACATTATCCATTTAACGTACCATTTACAATGTTATATCAAAACAGACTTTATCCGTTAACGTTTATATCTAAACCATAATTATATGTAATATATACATATAAAATGAATGTGCAAGCTTTCAAGCATGTGTACAAGTGTACAATGCATAAAATTTGAAATATAATTTCCCTCCAAGTTAATGGATAACTCATTTAAGCTTAATGTACAAGTCAATAATGCAAGAAAACCAAACTAGGTCATTTTACCTCCTAAATCACTTTAGTTTCTTACCACCACTCTAGCATAAGGTACAAGCACTTAATGCATGACTCCTAAACCCTAAACCTAAACCCTAAGTCATTCTACCCTAATCTAAAACCCTAAACCTTAAATGAAACCCTAAAACCCTAATTTCATTTTAAACCTAAAACTAAACCCTAAACCTTAAAACTAAACCTTAAACCTTAATCCTAAACCTTAATCTAAGTCCTAAACCTTAATCCTAAACCATAATCTATCCTTAATCTTAACCCTAACTCAAATTAAAACCCTAAAACCTAAGCCAAAACCTAAACCAAACTCGACACCCCTTTATTTCATTTTTGACGCATTTTGAACCAAACTAGCTAGCACCACACCTTGTCACCTCATTGCTAGCTTGCTTAGCACCTCAAGCAACCACCCAAGCACCTTACAAGCACCTCCATCACCTCCCTTGGCCACCAAGTAAACAAACACCTCCTTGTCACCCTTTTCTAAGCTACAGCCACACCACAACCCCCACCTCTCTTAGCTATTTTTCTAGCTCACCTTACTCACCCTCCTAGCTTACCATAGTGACAACTCTATAATCTTGACACCTTTCATGGCTACAACTTGGTCCCCAAGTTCATTCGAAGGCTATAAATAGCCGAACCCCCCATAACTTCAATCACACCTCAAATATTTATCTTACACACAAATGGAGTTCTATCTCAGCTAAGGAAGAAGTAGAAGGTCCCTAAGATCAGAATAGAAGCCAAGAATCAAGATAAAGAAGCCATTGAATGTTCATAATACTCTTAAGATCATATATGAACTCTTGTTAAAGCCTTGAATCCTCAAACCCATGTGTTTTTTTATTAAAACCCTAAAAATGACCCATTTTGATTTTCTAGCTAACGAATCCTTTTTCTAAACTTTTGTTATGTTAGAACATCTTATTTTAGCTTATTCTAATAAGCTATAACCTGCAAATATCATTTGGAATCCTAAAATAAGCTTGCATGGCTTTTTGGACTTGATTTGTAAATTATTTCCATGCAAGGGGTATATATCGTAACTTTCTGAAATTTATAACTAAAGAGGCTGAAAATGTCATTATTCCAAAGTTATAACTATAAGGACCTATCTTGCCAAGTTCTAAAGTTAAAGGTTTAAATTATATATACTTTATATATAAAGGACTAAACTTGTAAAAGTTTATAAACCAAGGGTATATATTGCCATTTTTGCAAACTTAAAAATATAGGATATAATATTTTTATATAAATTATAAAAATATATATTAATATTATAAAACTCGATTTTATTAAAGCCTGACACATTAATCGTCATTAATCATCAATCGGTGCATTATAAAACAATTACGTTATATATTTAACGTAATTTATCATCTACTAACTTTTAAAGAAACTTAAAATCTTATCGTATCACGCTACTAGGGAGCTTCATGTAAGGAGTTTCATTTAGGTATACGTTTTGATGAGTTTGTTGGATTTACGATTTAAAGTGTCTTGGCTCCTCAAATGTTTACTACATGACCTCTAAATTATGATGGCCTGAACAATGATACAATATTTCCATAAATTAATAAATCAAAGTAATACGTTAAACTTTATAAAGTTTTGAAACATACCCCAGGTTGCGTGACGTAGCTGTTACTTTCACTTGATATACTTTTGCCATCAATCAGATTTCTCCTGTTAAGGTGAGTTCATAGCCTCGCATTTTAAATCTTCTAATGTTTTCATAAACCCGCGAGGCTCGGCATTTAACTCATTTAAAATGTTTTTCATAAACCCGGCGAGGGGGATACATGCTATAAAACCAAACACAAGTTTTTTCTAAATATATACTATCCCGATATATTATTGCATCTGATTATCTAAGTCCCTTTATTCCAAAGACCCCACCATCATGGACCATTAATCACTTGCGAGTGAACGCGAAATGTTGATTAGGCCCTATAGGGTGGGAATAAGCGCGAATACTGTGAATAGATCTATTTGGGACTGAGCTTCCCCGTTGGTGTACCTATACTTTTTGGTAACCAAACGCACTTCATTTGAAACACTATGCGGGTGTTTGGCAAAGGCACCCGTTGGGGTAACTTATTGTAATTATTGATTATCTCAAGGTCTCGGTGCATGAGCTTAGGGCAATAATACTATTTTCTATAATAATTGTACTCATTGCAATTATTACACTTATGGGTGTATAACAACGTAACCCACTATTGAACTTGTATTCAAACTGTTTAACATAAACCTATGAATTTCACTCAACCTTTGTGTTGACTTTTAGTATGTTTATCTCAGGTAACTGAGCACCTTATGACACGGAGTGGCACGGACTTGAAGATGGCTAAACTGTTATCATTCAAACTTTATGTTTTCATGTAGATTTTAGGACCTCTATTTGTAAAAACTCTAATGAAATAATGAATGATAACTTATCTTTTAAAAACGTCTCTTTTGAGTCGTTTTCTATGATTATGACTGTTGTACTATGAAATAATACCCCAGATTAGCTTCCGCTGCTATATGTCAAAAATGAGGGTGTTATAGATTGGTATCAGAGCCACGGTTATAGAGAACAAGGTTGAAACCTTAACTATAACTACTTTTCTTTTTCCATCCAAGAAAGTCCTCTATGCCACTACATCTTCCGGAATAGTATGTAAAGTACATAACTATTATACTATTATATAAATAACTTATGTTATTTACCACTGGGTTGTTAACAGAGTGATGTCTTCTCCTAGCCACCCTACTTCCAATATTGAGGATGCTTTTTCCTCTAACTTTTTGGACTATATCTCGGCTTCCCCGGACTATGTCCCAGCTTCACCAGGAAAAACTTATTCTAGCTCTTCAAATAACTCATTTGGTTTAGTTCCAATAGCTTCACCAACTCTTTTACTTTTTCATGATGACCCTTATATGAAGGTCATGCATGCATACTACGCTAAAGAATCACCTATTCCACCACCAACTATTGTGCCTTCATCTTTAATTCTATCTTCAATGTTTAATCCTCAAGAATTCTTTCTTCCTGAGGAATTATTTCCACTTAAGAAACGAGGTCGTGACCGATCATCCTCCTCTACTTCTGCCCTACCTCAAGAATTTGAGATAGGAGAAAGCTCTCGTAAGACAAGTCTGGAACGTCATGAAGAGCAAATTAAGGAAATTTTGAATCACCTAGATGAACTCTCTCTCGACCGCATTGAGCACATAGAAGACAAAATAGAAGGTCTCGGAAATGGTCGGGTGATCATACAACAAGATTTTGACAATCTGGAAGCTGAACTCTGAGAGTCTCGTACTCAAATTGCTAAACTTCAAAGAAAGCAAATGGGAAATAACAGCAAGATTTCTCTGGCTCGCTTCAGGATTGCTAATCTAGAACAAATCATAGAAGATATCCAGGTTCGTCACCAAGCAGATAAGGAAAGTCTTCTGAATGCAATCTATGAACACAAGAACAGCCAGGAAGGACCATCGGACTACTAGATTAGATACTAGTTATAGCTTTTGTTAAGAACCTAGCCACGGGATGTGTGGTATAAATAACAACACTTGTCAAATTTTGACTATGTACACTACAAAGGCAAGTTGTTCATGATATAATACAATGGTGATCCCGTTATACCTTGTTGTTTCATAACACCGATTTATTCATCCTATATCATATAAATTCTCATATATCGTTGTCTCCGTCTTCATCATTATGAATCATACCGTGACTTCTAGAAAATGAACTAATAAGTCTAATGCTTGTTAGAATTCATATCAAATAAGTATCTATGATTTCGATATCACTAGATGTTTATTTTTGAACTTTAAGCATTTTAAGGAAAAGACTTGGGATATCATTCTTATTACGTGTTGTCTTATGTTGATAGAATGCATCCCAAAAGAACATCAACATCTGAAGCACCAGCCATGACTCAGGCTGCCATCAAGAAAGTAGTTGCTGACAGTGTTGCCGTAGCTCTAGAAGCACAAGCTGCAACAGTGGCCAATACTAGCAATCCCAATAGGAACACCAGACCTACTGGAACTCCTGTAGCAAGATAGTGTAGCTACAAAGAGTTCATGAGCTGCCAACCTATCAACTTCAAAGGTATGGAAGGCGCTGTTGGTCTTATATGCTGGTTTGAGCAAACTGAATCAGTGTTTTCCCATAGCAACTGTATCGAAGACTGCAAGGTGAAGTTTGCTACTGGTACCTTAATTGAAGAAGCTCTATCTTGGTGGAATTCTTTTGCCCAACCTATTAGGATAGAAGAAGCTTACAAGATTACCTGGGTTGAATTCAAGAAGCTTTCGATAAAGAAAAACTATCCCTGAACTGAGGTCCAGAAGATGGAAGACGAATTTTAACATCTGACTGTGAAGGGGAATGATCTCAAGACATATGTGAGAAGATTCCAGGAATTGGCAACCTTATGTCCCACTATGGTGCCAGATTTTGAGAAAATGATGGAAGTTTTCATTAGAGGATTGCCTCGAAGTATTGAAGGGAATGTTACCGCCTCTAAACCTCAAACTCTAGACGAAACCATTAACATAGCCTAGAGGCTAATGGATCAGGTAACAAAGCACACTCCGGTGCAAGTATCAAGTGATCACAAACGAAAGTTTTACAACAGAAGAACTTTCAACAACAACAACTACCGCAACAATAATAACAATATAACAACCCGCAATTTTCATCAATATAATTATCCATCTATTAAATTAAATGCACTGTAATATCCATCAATTAAATTAGATGCACTGTATATACCACCTTTTTACAAGGAAATTTTTGCTTTATCACATTATGCAACGTAACTTGCATCACTAAAGTAAACAAGCTCACTTCTATCAATGTTTACAGCAAGTAAACATCCTAATATGTCAAGTTAATAATCTATTATCTATTTCATCATGTACGTTATCTATTTAACGTATTTTTCATGAAATGAACGTTATCTATTAACATTTACATCAAAACCCTAATTATATGTAATGTAAAATGTACAAGCCTTTAAAGCATGTGTATAAGTATACAATGCGTAAAATTTGAATTATATTTTCCCTCCAAATCAATGTACAAGTCATTAAAAGCTCAAGGTACAAGTTATTAAGCACACATTCAAATAAGCTCATTTTAACTTCGTTTTCATTCTAGTTTCTTACCACCACTTTTTTTTTTCTTTTTTTTTTGTTTTTATTTTTTTTATCTTCTCTAGCACAGTACTAAAAACGTAATAAACTCCTCTAAAAACACCTACACCCTAACCCTATCATCCTAAACCTATCTAAAACCCTAAGACACTAATAACAAAAAACCCTAACCCTAAAAAATTTCTCTTTAACTTTTAAAACTAAACCCTAAAACTTAATCCTAAGCCCTAAACCTTAATCCTAAACCCTAATCGTAATCCTAACACTAATCCTAAACCCTAATCTAACACTAATCCTAACCTTAATTCACAAATTAAAACCTAAAAACCCTAATTGAACCCTAAACCAACTTGTGACCCTTTTTCTTTCATTTTGACCCATTTTAAACCCAAGAACCCATCCTAGCACCTCCATGACCTCACCATGACATCACCAAGCAGCCTAGCAAGCTCCTCCATCACCTCCTTGCTGATACACTTGGCCACCAAGTTGCTACATCACCACCTTATCACCTCCTTTCTCCTTCTTGTAGTTGTGGCCTCTAAACAACCCCCCACCTCTTCATGGCTAGTTTCTAGCTCATATTACTCACCATCCTAGCCTAACTTAGTCACTTAACTAGCCTAGGACACTAAGCAAACCTAAACTTGGGCTCCAAGGGGATTTCGACCCTATAAAAGGGACGCACCCTTCATTCTTCAACTCACACCTCTCAAACTCATCTCAAACATCAATGGAGTCTTAAGAGAAGCAATAGAAGATCAAGAGAAGTCTCTAAGCTCAGAATAGAAGCCAAGAATCAAGAAAAATGAAGCCTTGAAGTCGTTACTAGGCGTACGAACCCGAAAACCCTATTTTGACCCATTTTAGCTCAAGTAAGCCTAAGATCTTGTTCTATAAGCTTATATTATGTACAATAATGTTCATAATACTCTTAAGATCATTTATGAACTCTTGTTTGAAGCTTTGAATCCTCAAACCCATGTGTTTTTGGTAAAAACCCTAAAAACGACCCATTTTGATTTTCTAGCTAACGAATCTTTTTTCTAAACTTTTGTTACGTTAAATTCTTATTTCGCTTATAATAATAAACTATAACCTGCAAATATCATTTGGAATCCTAAAATAAGCTGCATGGCATTTTGGACTTGTTTTGCAAATATATTCCATGCAAGGGATATATATCATAACTTTCTGAAATTAATAATTATAGGGGCTGAAAATGTCATTTTCTTAAAGTTATAACTATAAGGACCTATTTTGCTAAGTTTCAAAGTTAAAGTTTTAATACATATATATACTTTTTATATGACGGACTAAACTTGTAAATGTTTATAAACCAAGGGTATATATTGCCAATTTTGCAAACTTATAAAATATTATATTTTTATTTTATAAAAATATATATATATTATACAATTTTTCTAGCTTTTGAAGAAAAAAAAAAAAAAAAAAAAAAAACTTAAAACTATAATATATCACATTACTAGGGAGCTTCATGTACGGGGTTTCATTTGGGTATACGTTTTGACGAGTTTGCAGGATTTACGATTTAAAGTGTCATGGTTCCTCAAACGTTTACTACATGACCTCTGAATTAGGATGGCCCGAACAGTGATATAATATTTCCATAATAAATCAAATCAAAGTGATATTTCATTATGACATAAAACATATCCAATCAAACTAAGACTTGACATATTACCCAGGTTATGTGACGAAGCCGTTACTTTCACTTTTTTTTTTTTGTATACTTTTGCCATCAATTAGATTTCCCCTATTAAGGTGAGTTCATAGCCTCACTTTTAAATCTCTTGAATGTTTTCATAAACCCGTGAGGGGGATACATGCTATAAACTATGAATACAAGTGTTTTCTAAATGTATGCTATCATAATATAATATTGCTTGTGATCTAAGTCCCTTTATGCCAAAAGACCCCACTATCATAGACCATTAATCACTTGCGAGTGAACGTAAATATTGTGGATAGGCCTATCGAGATTGAGGAATCCCGTTTGTGTTAGCCGGATAGGTAACCAAACGCACTATATTTGAATCATATAGGTATATGGCAATTACCTACACCGGGGGCCATTATCATTATATATATCACTATTGATATATACACAAGTCAGTTTATGTGCCATGAGCTTAGACGCAATAATACACTATTAATATTGTTTTCCATGATAATTATATTCGTTGCAATTATTACCATCATATTAACTTGTATTCAACCATTTCAAACACTTATGGGTGTATAACAACGTAACCCACTGTTTATAATGACTTGTATTCAAAACTGTTTTCCATAATAATTGTACTCATTATAATTATTACACTTATAGGTGTATAACATCGTAACCCACTGTCTATGATGACTTGTATTCACTATTTAACATAAACCTATGAATTTCACTCAACCATTATGTTGATCTTTTTAGCATGTTTATCTCAGGTATTTGAGCAACTCATGGCACGAAGTGGCACAGACTTGAAGATGGCTAAACTGTTATCATTCAACTTTATGTTTTCCTGTAGATTTTCGGACCACTGTTTGTAAAAACTCTGATGAATAAATGAATGATGACATCTTTTTCCAAAACATCTCTTTATGAGTCGTTTTCTATGATTATGACTGTTGTACTATGAAGTAATACCCCAGATTAGCTTCCGCTGCTACATTTATCAAAATGGGGGTGTTACATATTGGTATCAGCGCCATGGTCATAGAGAACAAGGCTAAAACCTTAACTATAACTACTTTTCTTCTTCTAGCCAAGAAAGTCTTCCGTGCCACTGCATTTCCCGAATAGTATGTAAAGATACATAACTATTATACTATTATATAAATAACTTATGTTATTTACCGCTGGGTTGTTAACAAAGTAATGTCTTCCCCCAATCATCTTACTTCCAATATTGAGGATGCCTTTTTCCTCTAACTTTCCGGACTATATCTTAGCTTCCACAGACTATTTCCCAGCTTCACCGGGAAATACTTATTCTAGCTCTTCAAATAACTCATTTGGTTTAGTTCTAATAGCTTCACCAACTCTTTCACTTTTTCATAATGACCCCTATATGAAGGTCATACAAGTATATGATGCCATTAGTCCACCACAAGTTACTATTCTACCCCAGCTGTTTTGCCTTTATCTCTAGTGTTATCACTATCACCAATGTTTGATTCTCGAGATTTCTTTCCTCCCGAAGAGATTCCACCATCTAAAGACACTAAGACTCCTGTTGAATCACCCATTCCAATATCTCCATCTTCATCAGTAGGATCTTCATCACAAGTTAGGTCAACCACACCACCACCAGATTATCCCTTTGATAAATCTATCTTCGCAGAGTTAGATAACTCATTATGGGTCATACTACGACCACTAGGAAGTGAACCAGTCCCCGAGGAATCTAAAGAGACCGATGCTTGTTTGAATGTTCATTCCTGGAAATCTTAAATTTCAAAATTTTCCGTTATATCCTACAATGTAATACCAAAGGATGTGTATTACTTTGTTAGAACTTGTATCAAAATAAGAATCCATACAATATGATTTTAATATCACTATTGTTAAAAATGCTTAAAGTTCAAAAATAAGCATTGCATTTTAAGACTTGTGATATCATTCTTATTTCATGTTGTCTTATGTTGATAGAATGCCTCCCAAAAGGACGTCAACATCTGAAGCACCGGCCATGACTCAGGCTGCCATTAAGAAACTAGTTGCTGATAGTGTCGCTGCGGCTCTGGAAG
Organism: Tanacetum coccineum; assembly: GCA_026074375.1. Lineage (NCBI taxonomy): Eukaryota > Viridiplantae > Streptophyta > Magnoliopsida > Asterales > Asteraceae > Tanacetum > Tanacetum coccineum. The sequence continues at coordinate 14,353 of BQNB010136563.1, forward strand.
CACAAGCTGCAACAATGGCAAGTACTAGTAATCCCAACAGGAATACCAGACCTACTGGAACTCCTGTAGCAAAAATGGGAAGCTATAAAGAGTTCATAAGCTATCAACCTTTCTACTTCAATGGATTGGAAGGAGCAGTTGGCCTCATTCGCTGGTTTAAACGAACCAAATCAGTAATCTCTCGTAGCAAATGTGCCGAAGAAAAGAAAGTAACATTTGCTACCGGTACCCTGACTGATGACGCCTTGTCCTGGTAGAATGCATACGCCCAACCCATTGGAATAGATCAAGCCAATAGGATCACTTGGACTGAGTTGAGAAGGCTCTTAACAAACAAGTATTGTCCTCGAATTGAAATCAGAAAAATGGAAGATGAACTTTACAATCTGACTGTAAAATGAAATGATCTTAAAACTTACATTAGAAGATTTCAAGAATTAGCAGTCTTATGCCCAAACATGGTACCAAACACCGAGAAACTCCTGGAAGCTTTTATCAGAGGATTACCCAGAAGTATTAAAGGAAATGTTACAGCCTCAAAGCCTCAAACTTTGGAGGAAGCCATTACCATAACCCAGAGGTTAATGGATCAGGTAACAAAACACAATTCTGAGCAAGGAACCAATGATCACAAACGAAAGTTTGATGATGAAAGAAACACCACCGAAAACAACAGCTACCCCAATGATTGAAACAACAATAACCACTCCAACAATCGCAACAACAACAACAACTACCAAGATAACCGCAACAATAACAATAATCACCACCAACAGTAGAATAGGAGGCAAGAAACCTTCAGGGCTTATACTGCCAACAATAGGTATACTAGAAATCATCCCTTGTGTAAAAGATGCACCCTACATCACATAGGACCTTGCACTGTCAGGTGTTAAACTTGCATCAAGGTAGGTCATCTGACCAGGAACTGCAGAAACAAAGGACCAGCCACTAGAAACAACCTACAACCAGTGTCCATAACTTGTAATGCATGTGGAAAGAAAAGGCATTATGCAAATCAATGCTCAAAAGCAAACAATAGGGCCATAGGGGATCCTACTTACTAAGAGACAATATTGCTTTTGTTCACTTTAAGATGTCTACCCTAGAAACAACTCTCGAGGATATTCAAGTTC
>BQNB010136564.1:0-17982 GCA_026074375.1 Tanacetum coccineum
ATAATCAAACTTCTTTAGGGTGATTGATGCACTGTTGTGTTTAGAAACATGGTCTAAAACTTTAGTCTTTGGTTTTCAAACCCAACAAGCTGAGGCCTTAACAGCATTAACATTATTTCCCTTAACAGCATTAACTACTGCTTTTGGCCTAGCAACATTAATTACTACTTTTGGCCTAACAGTATTAACATTTTTATCTTTAACAGTATTAACCCTCTGATTAAAATTACTATTTTTAAATGTTGTATTCTTGTGAATGGTCCTCTTAACAGTTGAATGTGCTATTTTAAAAAGATATGGCATTCGTCTACCAGTATTCACTGTTGTTTTTGAGTGAGCGGTATTAACATGTCTAGTAGCATTAACTGATACTGGTGTTTTTGAAATATTTTGTCTAGCAGTATTAATAGATACAAAGCCAGACTCCATTAGTACTGTTCTTGGAACCATGTTCTTTTTAGGGCAGGGGTGAGTCTTTTTGGCAAAATTATGATGATTCACCCTTTTAGCATTGTTCCAAATAGGTTTTACCACCCTTTGATAATTACAATCATCTTGCAAGTGATCAAAACTTCTACACACATAACATGCTTTGTTAAACATCTTAAAATTACTTCCTAGTCTTTGAGACATCATATTATTCTAGTTTTTTTGAACGCCTTTAGGAATGTGAGTGTTTTGCCTATTGTGCTCAACTTGTTTAGCAATTTTCCTTTCAGTTTTGTTTGTTTGTTTAGCTTTGACAAAGTCTATCTTAACAAAACTAAGCTTAGCTATTTTCTTTTCAATCTTAGTTTGAGACACATTTTCTTCCTCACTATCTGACACCCAATCCTTAATAATTAGAGCACCATTATTCTTCCTAACTACTTTAGGCTTTGCTTCACTAGCCTTAGCTTCATTGTTCTCAACTACAGGCTCATTTGTAAACTCTTCTAATCCAGTAAATGACAAGTCAGGTTATAGAGGCATGAAGTTTCCTGTTAAGGGAAGTGAAACTGCATTATAGCCTAAACCTTTATTGCAATTGTCTACAATCTGACTCTCTATGATCTTGTTTAAGCTTTTAGATGCATTTTCAAATTTGTCTACATTAAACTGAATGCCATCTTTTTTCTTTTGAACTATTTCTAGCTTCTTCCTAAGCTCCCCAATAGTTATCTCTCCTACTTGAATATCCCATTTTAAGCCGTTAATCTTTTCTATATAAACAGACTCATTCTTTTTATAAAATTCAAGTCTTTCTTCTACAAACTATAAACCTGTCTTATAAACTCTAATCATTAACTCATATTTCTCAAATCTTTTCAATAGTTGTTCATATTGAGATTTAAGCACTTCAACAGTTTCAAGACAATATTTAGAGCAAGTAGAATCATTAGATACCTCAGAAATAGAACTTGAAGATGAGTAGGCCATTAGTGCATAATTTGTTGGTCCATCCTCTCCATGATCACTCCAGTCATAACCACCAAGACCATTACATGAGATCAAAGCATTGGAAGTAGTTATCTCTACTGGCCCACTTCTTCTTGAGCTTTTCCTGTTCCTGTTGTCTTAGTTTCTTGGAACTCTGCACTCTTTGGCAGAATGTCCCCTCTTGTGGTAGTTGTAGCACTCTACCTTAGACTTATCAAACCTAATGGTCTCATTACAATTAATAGTCACATTCCTTCCAGTGTTCTTCAAGAACCTTCTTGCCCTCATAGTCAACATGGCCATCTGCCATCTCAAATCTATCTCTTCCAAGTCATCTGGATGGAGTTGTTGTAAGTCCTCATTTGCATGTTGAGGACTACTTGGTTGACTAGCAAAGAATGCATAGATCACCGCATCACTTAAGTTATCAACATTTATTGGATTAGCAGCATTAGCTTGAGTGCTGGCAGTACAAACTCCATGAGCAGTATTAACTGCTTCATTAGTGCTGCCAGAGTTGTCAGAGGACACAAAAGTCATGTTTTGTATGCTTGTACTTAAGCTTGATGTCCCTTTGACTTCTGGTTAATACACTTTGAGATTGTTTTAGAGATCATCCATGCTTATTGTCTCTAATTCAGGCTTGTTCCTCCATATAACAGCATGTGTGTTCCATTCTGGTGACAAACTTCACAACAGCTTCTGGTTCACATCTTCTTGTGAAAGTGTTTCACCCAAAATCTCCAGCTGACTTACAAGCTTCTGAAGCCTATCAAAAGTTTGATCAAGGGTTTCTGAGCTAGAAGCAGTGAAGTTTTCATACTGCTGTTTCAAGAAATTTCTTTGAGTTTTCTTTGTAGCAGCATTCCCACCAAACCTCTTTTCAATAGCTTCCAGCAACAACTTAGCATCCTTGATGGAGTTGAACTTTAACTAATGTTCATTAGGTATTCCCATTATCAAGGTGCTTCTGGCCTTCACTTCAAACCTCTTTTGAGTCTTTTCTTCAGCAGTTGTAGGAGGTATTACTTTCTCAACACCTTCCACAACTATTATTTTTGGTGTAGTGTTTCCATTCTCTATGACCTCTCATAGAGCATAGTCAATCATCTAGATGTACTGTTCTATTCTCATCCTCCATAACTCAAACTCACTAGGTTTGAGCATTGGAACCTTAGATGCAGCCACCATATGTGCAGATTCTGAGTCCATATCTTCTAGCAAAGAGATCTTGTGTATTCAAATAGGTTCTTATTATTCAAAGCTTCTTAACAAGCTCTGATACCACTTGTTTTCAAATAGGTTCTTCTTATTCAAAGCTTCTCAACAAGCTTTAATATCACTTGTTATCCCAGGATGTAGGATACCTCTTATTGGATCCCACTTCAATAGATTGAATTCCTTAAGCTTGTTTAAGGATAGTAGAAACTTTTTTAAGTTTATTAAAGATTATGCGGAATCTAATCTTTAATATTAGAAGAATTCTTAATGAAACAGTAACACAAGACAATATAATTCAACAATAAAAGCTCCAATATTATTATTACAAATAATACGAATACTCTCCTAGTATTAGGGTTACAAAACCTTGAAGCTATAACGATATTAAAACAAAATATATCAAACTCTATGCCTTAGGACCTCCTTTTATACACCAAGGAGTCCTAGTCGATTTACAATATATTCCTAAAACTTAGAATATTCTCTATGATCTATTCTATAAATAACTAATACTTATCACGTAAGTAATCTTGATCTCCAATCAATCTTTATCCTTTCTTCTGTCTTTATCCATTCTCTTCTGACAGTAGAAACTCTTTCAGCAGTCTTAATCTTTGAGCAGTTGTAACTTTTGTACTAGCAGCATTAACTTAGTACCAGCAGTAGTAACTTATACACCAGCAGCATTAACTGTGTACAAGCAGTAGTAACTACTTAGAATATTTTCTTCAATCTTCACCAGCAGTACTAACTTTACACTAGCAGTACTAATATATACTAACAGTAGTAACTGTGAACTAGCAGTACTAACTTTATACTAGCAGCACTAACTACTTAGCATATTTTTCATTAAAGTTAATGAACAACACTAACTTTTGCTTAGCAGCAGTAACACAAACCTTAGCAGCAGTAACTTCAAGAAGGCTTTTAATCCGGTAAACATAGTTGGAATCAAAGATGTGTATGACTATTGTATCCCATATAATAGTCACAAAAAGTGTTAGTAGAGTGGACCAAAAGCTTGAGTAAAGATTGTCAAAAAAAAGAAAAAAGATGAAATAAAGCAACCCAACCAAAAAAAAAAAAATGAAAAATTACAAAAAAAAAAAAAACAAAAAAACATACAAAAAAAAAAGAAAAAAAAAACAAAAAGATTAAGAAAAAAAAAAAAAAAAAAAAAAAAAAAAAATAAACAATAAAAGAAAAAAAAAAGAGAAAAAACAAAAACACGACAAAACAAAAAAAAAAAAAAAAAAAAAAAAAAAAAAAAAAAAACAAGAAAACACGAAAAACAAAAAAAAACAAAAAAGCAAATATAAAAAATCAAATAAGACAGAAAAAAAAATCAAACACAAAGAAAAAGGTTAAGAAGAAAAAAAAAAAAAAAAAAAGATAAACAAGAATAAAAAGAAAAACAAAACATAAAATAAAAAAAAAAGAAAAAAGCAGGAGTAGAATACTAGCTTCAGCGCAGCTGGAATATATAAAAAGAAAAAATAAAAGAAGAAAAAAAAATAAAAAAAAAAGAAAATACAGAAAAAATTAGAAATAAACAAAAAAAAAAAAAAAAACAAGAAAAAAAAAAAAAAAAAAAAAGAAAACAAAGAACATAACAAAATAAAAAAATAAAAAAATAAAAAATAAAAGAAAAAAGAAATACAATAATAAAAAATCTGTAATTAAAAAAAACACAAAAAATAAAAAAAAAAAAAAAACAACATGCAAAGAAATGATGGAACCACCTGTATCCATACAATAGGTCCACCCTGTGTGATTACGATTTTAACCCTAAGTTCATGAAACTGCGTGTATGACATAGTGTAGCTACTATTATATTCAAGTCATGCTAAAAAGTTCGAATAGTAATGTATCCAAGTGCTCCCGACATGGATAACGTTTCGTTTATTTTCGGTACCACCAAAACTAGTGAGGGCTTGTCACACCCTACCAAGGAGGAAAGGCGAGGTGTAACATATTAATAAACATCACACAAGATGATAGATAAAACACCATACATGAATTAAGATAAAAGAAAATTATCCAAATTACAACATTTCCAAGTACAAGTTTAAAACGTATAAATGACAATAACTTGAAAGAAAGTAGACATCTTGAAACATGTCTAATTGCAATGCACTTTGTTTCCACTTTACGAATGTCACCTGAAAAGCATGATAAAAACGGTCAACTATTAAAATAGTTGGTGAGCTCCAGATTATGTTCACAAAATATAGTTTTATAAAAGAGTAGATGTCCGATAATAGTTTGCCAACTCAATGGCAAGTTATCAAAAAACAGTTGTCCAAACCGAAATCAATTTCTAAACAAGTTGAGAGTCCAAAACAAATCAAGTTTCAAACAGTTCCCTGTTCCCCAAAGTAACATAATAAAAATCAATGTATATATACAATAATGTTTCCAAAATAAGTCGTGAATCCAAACTGATTTAAATTTCCAAAGACAATTCTCGTTACCCAAAGTAACGTAATATAAATCAATGCATATGTATGCTATAGTGTTTATGCTAGTTGTATAGTGTGGCACAAACACTTAGTACTATGCACCCTTGTGCGGGAGTGAGGAGGGGCTAATCTCCTAATAGCACCATCCATAAAGTACTAACGTCTCAATCCTGATGAGGGGGATAATGAGTTAAAAGTAGTGGCGGGTTCCAAGCATCAAACAACATACATATCAAGTTCAAAGTTCAACACGTTTCCAAAGTTCAACACTTTTCCAAAGTTTAACAAGTTCAAATCAAGATCCATACGTTCAAAACAAGTACAAGTTCAAATAAGCCCAAAAGATTAATTACTTAAAAGTAATTGCTTAACAAACGACACATCATGCTTTCCGCCCCAAAACATTTAAAACATGTAAAATGTGGAATGTGAGAAACTCACCGAAAATAGAAGTATCGACCAAGAAAGTCAACAAAGGAAGAAGAATGACAACAACGATCTCAACCGCAACCTATAATAATAGTGGTCCGCGTATAAGAAAATATAATTATAAGATAATGCATATTTTGCATAGTATAAAATATATATGTTCCGCTAAACATGTAATCTTATTGTAGAATCCATGTGTGCGCCAAACTTACTTACTTTTACCCACTAAGTGTTACGCCTTAAGATTTAACTTTATTTTAACCCATTCCGACTAATATGAAATTTTAATGAAAATTGCCCATTTTGGCCTGTTATCAAGATTATGTCTCTTCTACAAAGTTGAGTTTGTCGTCGAGTTGAAGTTCTTTCATTGGAATAATGAGAGATTCATCGGATAAGCATTTCTTGAGATTAGAAACGTGGAAAGTATTGTGGATACTACTAAGCTCTTCAGGAAGCTCTAGTTTGTACGCCACTGGGCCAATTCGTTCAAGAATTTTGAATGGTCTAATGTATCGGGGATTAAGCTTTCCTCGTTTTCCGAATTGAAAGATACCTTTGCGAGGTGATACTTTCAACATAACACGATCGCCAACTTGAAATTCTAAAGGCTTTCGCCTTATATTGGCGTAACTTCTTTGTCGATCTCTTGCAGCTTGCAAGCGTTGATGAATTTGCATGATCTTTTTAGTGGTTTCTTGAATTATTTTGGTCTGGTAAGTGAGGAATCTCACAACTTCGCCCATCATTATAGGTCGATATACACTTTGTCCATAAAGTGCTCCGAAAACGGTGCTGCCTTGTACTGGCATGATAACTGTTATTGTAGGAAAATTCTACCAATAGTAATTGTTTTTCTCATCCTTTCCCAAAATCTATAACATAAGCTCGCAACATGTCTTTGAGTGTTTGGATAGTCCTTTTACTTTGTCCATCGGTTTTAGGATGATATGATGTACTATGTGTAATTGAGTACCTCACCAAAGGATGTTGCAATTATTGGCAAGAATTAGATGTGAAATGATGTCACGACCGAGATGATAGAGATTGGTATGCCATGTCAAGAGACTATTTCTTTGAATGTATAACCTTGTAAGAGTTTGATACTATCGTCGCTTAAGTGGGTATGAAATGTATTAAATAAAAATTTTTAATTAATCATTATGCTGATTGGTTAAGGCGTCGACAATGACCCAGATGGTGTCATGTCCGATTGAGGTTTTGGGTAGTTTTGAAACAAAATCCATTGTTATTCTTTCCTATTTCCACATAGGAATTTCTGGTTGTACCAATAAGCCAGATGGCTTTTGACATTCTGCTTTAACTCTAGAACATGTCAAACATTTGCCAACATATTCTGTGATGATTGCCTTCATGTTAGGTCCACCAATAGAGTTTCTTTATATCATGTACATTTTTTACAGAACCCGGTGGCAATAGAATATTTTGATTTATGTGACTCATGCATGATCCAAATCTCTTAACCGCCAAAATGTGGTAAACCAGCTTTAGTTTTTGATACAACGAGTTCATCAGGACGAATTTCAATGATTTGTCCCATTCCTCGTAGGTCTCGTTTTTGACATTTTTTCTTTGAGGGCTTCATTTTGGGGCTCCGAGAATTTGAGATGAGGAAATTTGGATGAACGTTAAGAACTAATGCTCAAACTCGGAGAGTTTGATTTGTTTCTTTGACTTAGGCCTCTGCACTCAACATTTGCCTTTTCGGGATGATAGCAAATCTCACAATCATAATTGCGGTAATTCTAACACCAAAATTTTAAAAAAAAATAAATAAAAAAAAAAAAATTTTTTCTTTTTTAAAAAAAAAAAAAAATAAAAATATTTTCAAAAATAAAAATATTAAAATTTTTTTTTTTTAAAAACAAAAAAAAACATTTTTTAATTCTGTAGGCGTTGCCTCATATTCAATTCTTTTTAACGAAGATTAAGTGAAGGCTCTTGGTGATAGTGAAAAAATTGTACACTGTGCTACCATATAGATAGTGTTCTCTAGATTTTAAGAGCGAAATATTACTGCTCCTAATTCATGATCATGGGGAGTGGTATAGTTTTCTTCATGAGTTGAGTTGTAAGTTGCATAAGCAATCACTTTTTCTCTTTGCATTATAACGCTCCTACCCTTGAAGAGATTGCATACAGTAAACGATAAAAATTATCGTTTCCTTCTGGTATGCTAGATTCGTGCTTCACTGAGTTTTGTTTAAGAAGTTAAAAAGCTGATTTTGTTCTTCGCCCAAATATAATTCTTGTTTTTCTGGGTTAATTTAGTCATAGGCTTTGCAATTTTTGAAACCTATCGATAATCTTCGGTAATAGCCGGCGAGTTCCTAAGAATTGACCGCACTTTGCGGTGTCGTGGAGATGTCTAATTCTTAACAGCTTCAATCATGGCTAGGTCAACATGAAAGTCCTCTGACTATCAATGAATGCCAATAAAATTACACGATATGATCCGAAATCACTTGTAGAGAACTTGGCATTACAATTTCTCTTGCTTAGCAGTAGTTCCAAGATTTATTTTGAGATGATTTGCATGTTCTTCTTCGTTGCGAGAATAAATAAGAATATCATCGATAAACACTATTACGAATTTATCCAGATAGGGTTTACACACACGATTCATGAGATCCATGAATACAACAGGCGAGTTTGTTAAACCAAATGGCATGACTTGAAGTTCATAGTGTCCATATCTTGTTCTGAAAGCAGTCTTAGGAATATCTTCGTCCCTTACTCTCAGTTGATGATAGCCTAATCTTAAGTCGATTTTTAAGTAAACGCTTGAACCTTGAAGTTGATCGAATAAGTCATCGATCCTGGGTAATGGGTAACGATTCTTTATGGTAAGTTTATTCAACTTTCGGTAACCGATACATATTCTGAAAGATCCGTATTTCTTTTTAACAAATAAGACAAGATCTCCCCAAGGCGATGTACTTAGTCAAATGAAACCTCGGTCGGTTAGTTCTTGAAGTTGGTTAGATAACTCCTGCATTTTTATGAAGGAGGCTAATATAAGGTGTTCGAGCTAACATGTGCTGCTCCGGGGTTAAGTTGATTGGAATTCTACTTGGGAACGGAGGCGAGACTAGGTAGATCTTTAGAAAAACATCTGGAAATTCTTTGACTACAGGGAATATCTTCATAGTCCTTTCTCATCTGATTTCTTATCCATTACTTGTCCTGAAAACTTGAAACCTCAGGATATATCCCTTTCGGTTTTTATACAGGTATGAGATTAGTCGAGTTTTAATGTGATTCTTGAATGATTTGTGTTTTCACCATTGATAAAATGTGAACGACTTTTTCATCACAGAGAATTTTTGCATGATACTTGGATAACCAGTCCATACCAATGACAATATCCAAACTACGAAGCTTAATTGGCATGAGATCGATATCGAAAGGTTGATTTAGCAGAGTTAAAGTGTAGCCTTTAATAACAGTGTTTGTGCTTACTAAGTTTCCGTCAGCCATTTCGATATCATAAAAGGTATCTATTATAATAGACGGAATATTTAGCTTAGAGGCAAGCGATATGGATATAAAGCTTCTATCAGCTCCGGAATCAAACAATACTTTGACTAAATGCTGATTTAATAGAAACATACCCGTAACTATGTTCGGGTCTTGTTGAGCATTCCTATCTTTCAGCATGTAGGCTCTTCCTTGGGCATTGATGTTGGTCTTGCGGCACTGATTTGTATAATGCCCTTTTTCTCCACAGGCATGACATATAATTGTCACTGGTAGTTGATTACTTCCAGTGGCTGGCTTCTTGTTTCGGCAGTTCTTACTCAAATGACCCACCTTGTTGCAAATATTACATTTTCTAGTACAAGGTCCAGTATGATGGAAATTGCATCTCTTGCACAAAGGGAGATCTCCGGCATACCTGCTGTTTTCTGATGGAGTAACAACATAGGCTCTACCAGCTTCTTGCCTTTAGTTTTGTTGTTGACGATTGTTGTAGCTATTGTTGGTGTTGCGGTAGTTGTTGTTGCTGCGGGAGCTATTGTTGAAAGTTATTCTATCGTCAAACTTTCTTTTGTTGTCACTCGATACTTGCATTAGAGCATGCTTAGTTACTTGATACATTAACCTTTGGGCTATGTTGATGGCTTCCTCTAAAGTTTGAGGTTTAGAGGCAGTAACATTTCCTTCAATGCTTCGAGGTAGTCCCCCGATGAAAGCTTCCAAGAGTTTATCGTTGTTTGGCACCATGTTTGGACATAGAACCGTTAATTCTTGGAATCTTCTAACATAAGGTTTAAGATCATTTCCCTTTACAATCAGATTGTAAAGTTCTTCTTCCATCTTTCTGATCTCGGTCCGGGGACAACACTTGTTTGTCAAAATCCTTTTTAACTTAGTCCATGTGATTTGATTGGCTTGCTCTATTCCCATAGGCTGGGCATATGCATTCCACCAGGACAAGGCATCGTCAGTTAAAGTACCAGTAGCAAATGTTACTTTGTTTTCTTTGGCACATCTGCTACGAGAGAATACTGATTCGGTTTATTCAAACCAGCGAATAAGGCCTACTGCTCCTTCTATAACATTAAAGTAGAAAGGTTGACAGCTGATAAACTCTTTGTAGTTTCTTATTTTCACTGCAGGAGTTCTAGTAGGACCGGGGTTCCTGTCGGGATTACTAGCACTTTCCATTGTCACAGCTTGAGCTTCTAGAGCCGAGGAGACACTATCAGTAACTAACTTTCTAATGGCATCTTGAGTCATAGCCGGTGCTTCCATTGTTGATGCTCTTTTTGGAGGCATTCTACCAACAAAAGATAACACGTAATAAGAATGATATCGTAAGTATAATGCTTGTTCTTTTTTAAAATGATTAAAGAGAATTGCTTATTCTTGAAATGCTTAAAGAATAATGCTTCATTTAAGCATTTTTAAATGATGCATATGATGAATGGTGATGATAAATGGATCGGTATTATGAAACAACAAGGTATATAACGGGATTGCCTTTGTATTAAGAACAACTTGCCTTAGTACTATACATAGTTAAGATTTGACAAGTGTTTTTATTTATACCACACATCAGTGGGCTAGGTTAAAAGCTAATACTAGAATCTAAAGCTTTGTTGTTGGATGATTATTCCATACGGTTCTTGAGTTCGTTGATGGAGTCTTGGAGATTTTCTATATCTGCTTGGTGACGAATATGCATGTCGTTGATAATGTCTCTTAGTTCAGTAATCCTGAAGCGGGCTAGAGAAATCTTATGGTTACTTCCCATTTGTTTCCTCTAGATGTTTGGTAATTTGGGCACGGATGCGCTTGTTGAAGTTCAACTTCCAAATTTCGAAATCTTGTTGGATGAGTACTAGTCCTTTTCAGAGACCTTCGTCTTTAGCTTTATTTATGCACACAATACGATCGAGAGAGAGTTCTCTTAAGCAATTCATAATTTCTTTGATTTGTTCCTCATGACTCTCTATACTTGTCTTTTGAGAGCTTTCATCTATCTTAAAGGCTTAAGGTAGGGAAGAGGTAGAAGAAGATGATCGGCCTTGTTTCTTGGGTGACAAAAATTCTTTCGGAAGAAAGAATTCTTGAGGTTTAGGTATTAAAGATAGAGGTATGATAATTGGAGGCGGGATAGATGATTTTTTAGTATAAAAGGCTTGCAAAACTTTCATGTAGGTTCATGCTTGAAATATTGAAGAGTTGGTGAAGTATAAGGGGATATCCAAATGAGTTGGAAGAGCTAGAGTAAGTTTTTCCTGGTAAAGTCGGGATATAATCTGGAGAAGCCGGAGGAAGATAGTTTGGGAAGTTGGAGGAAAAGGCATCCTCTATATTGGAAGTAGGATGGTCGGGAGAAGACATCGTTCTGTTTAACAACCCAACGGTAAATAACGTAAGTTATTTATTTAGTAATATAATAGTTATGTATCTTTACATACCATTTTGGAAGATATAGCGGCTACGAAGGACTTTTATTCGATGAAAAAAGACAAATAGTTATAGTTAGGTTTCAAACCCTAGTTCCCTAATCGTGGACTCTTGTATACCAAATTTGTAACACCCCCATTTTTATAATATAGCAGCGGAAGCTAATCTGGGGTATTACTTCAAGGTACAATAGTCATAATCATAGAAAACGAATCAAAAAGAGTCGTTTTTGAAAATTTAGTTATCATTCATTATTTACACCACAATCAGAGTTTTTACCAAAGAGAGGTCCCACAATATCTAAAACTCAAAGTTTTGAATAGATAACTGTTTTGCCTTCTTCAAGTACTCGCGCACTACTTCGTGCCATTAGTTGCATTATTACCTGAGAATAATAACATGCTTAATAGTCAAAATAAAGGTTGAGTGAAATCCATAGGTTTAAGTTAAATAGTTTGAATGCAAATTGATATTGGGTTACGTTGTTATTACACAGTTATTTGTTAAAACAATTATTATTTGCCATTAGCTCATGAATCCGAAACCTTGGGATATATAATAATCACACGTTATAGCCCTAACGGGTGCCTTTGCCAAAACACCCGCAGTTATATTCTAATGATGTGCAATTGGTTACCAATATCACTGGGTACACCAACGGGGAGTCCAACCCAAATAGATCTATTCACAACATTCGCGCTCACTCCGTAGAGTAATTAACGGTTCATGATACTGGGGACTTATAGGCAAAATAGTTACTTAGGCAATAATAAATCAGGACAGCATACAAAAATAATTGCATTCATGATTTATAGCATGTATCCCCCTCGCGGGTTTATAAAAAATTTGAATATTAAATTGCGAAAGGTAGAACTTATTCTAACAGTAGAGGGAAAATTTGGATTGATAGCATAGGTATATGAAATCGAAAGTACTGGCTTAGTCAACGGCAATCCTGGGGTAATATGTCAAGTCTTAGTTTGATTGTTATGTTTCAAAACTTTATAAAGTATAATGTATATCTTTGATTGAATTATTATGGAGTATTGTATCATCGTTCGGGCCATCATAATTCAGAGGTCATTCAGTAAACGTTTGAGGAGCTAGGGCACTTTAAATGCTAAACCAACAACTCAGTCAGAACGTAATACAAGATGAAACCCTTAATATGAAGCTCCCTAGTATTGTGTAGTTATAGTTTGGGACAGGATTTTTATAAAGCACTCGATGTGAATTCTTATATAGTTTTAACATAATCGGTTTTAAGAGTTAGCTCAAGTAACTAATAATGATATGCACATTCAAAGAGTTAATTAAAGTTATGTCTTATAAGGTTTTGAAAACATTTCTACACTTTCAAATGTTATATTTTAGACCCTTAAGAATGATAAATGGCAAAAATAGACTATTGGAGTTTTCACTTTTACAAGTTTGTGTCCTTCTAGTTTAAATGACGTTACAAAGTAAACATTGTATTTTGAAATGTGGACATAAAGACCCTTAGTTATAACTTTGATAAAATGACATTTTTAGTCCTTTTAGTTATAAGTTTCAGAAAGTTACGATATATACTATTTTGCATGAAAAATGTATCGTTTTTAGTCCAAAATCCATAATAATGATATTTTTCAATATGAAAAGTAATTTACAGGTTATAGCTTATTAATATAAGCTAAAATATGAAGGTTTAACATAACAAAAGTTCAAAAATTAACAATTTCGTTAAGATAGCAATTCAAAAACGGGTCGAATTAGGGTTTTTAAAATGAAATCGTGCTGGGTTTTATGTTTAAATCTTTCAAGGACTTAATAAAGTACATTATTATACTGTTAGATAAGCTTATTAGGATGATTATAAACAATTACCTTTACATGTTTAGGCATTTTAGATTAAGCTAAAAAATGAAATTAGGGTTTCATGTGCTTGGTTTGGATCAAAAAGTGTTAAACATATATGTTTTTGAGTTCAAAGCTTTTTACAATAGTTTAAATCATGTTCATATGTACATTATAAGGGTATGAAAAAAAAATGTGAGCTTATGGAACTTGTTGTCGAGCTATAGCTTGGAAAACGGGTCGAAATCAGGACTTTTAGCTTCGTACGCCTAGAATAACAACTCCGGGGCTTCTTTTCTTGGTTTCTTTGCTTTACTTCTGGTCTTGGGACTTCTATTGATCTTCTATTTCTACTATGGAAGTATTATAACTCCATTTATGGGTAAGAGAGAAGTTGTGGGGGGTGGTTTAAATGTATGTGCATGTTTCGACTTATATTTGGTTAGAAACACTAGGTGAGCAAGTTTTCTTAGCATCTAAGGGTGTGATAAGTGTCTAACCTAGTAGAGATGACAAGGAAGAGATAGTATGGTGAGTATCATAAGCTAATAAACTTTAAGGCAACTTTAGGGTGTTGTTGGTCCTTGCGGGATGCCGCGACATATAAGAGAAAGAAAGGAGGTGACAAGGCCTCCTTGGTGACCAAGGAATGAAGTGAGGTGCTTGTAAGCAGCTAGGGGCTGAAGTAGGTGAGTCATGGAGGTGTGTGGGTGCTTGGTTGGTTTTCAAAATAGGTAAAAAGGAGGGAAAATGAGTATAGAGTTCAAACTTGCTCGGGTTAGGGTTTTTGGTTCAAATTTCATGTACAATGGAGTAATGAGGATAGATTATGAAATGTAATGTTGTAATTAAGTGTTTATAACTTAATTTGATTAATGGTTTAGGTTAATAATGGGTAAAAACAAAGAAATGGGTCATGGTTTAGAAACTAGCTCGGTTTTAGGGTTTCTTGGTTTGAATTAGGGTTTTGAGTTTAAAAATGAGTCTAAGTGATTGAAATGGAGGGAAATGTTGTTTAAAAGTTGAGCATTGCTTGTTTGTACATTGTACTTAATAGTTTGTACAAGATTCGTTAGGAAAACGGGGGTAAAATGGCTATTTTGGATGTCATGCTTAATGACTTATACATTGTGCTTTTAAGGACTTGTACCTTGACTTGGAGGGAGTTTATATTTCAATTGAGATGTTATATTACTTGTACATATGCTTTAGTAGCTTGTACATTCACTTTAGATATTAACCTTTCATGGAATTAGGGTTTATGGGTATACGATAACAGTTTAAAGCCTGTCTTGATATAACGTTGCAAATGGTACATTATATGAGTAATGTACTTTGTAAAAATGATATTAAGATAATTTGAATTGTCATGTTATGATGTTTTCTTGACATATATGAAGATAGGATTGCCATAGGTAGGTTGCGTGAGCTTGTTAACTTTAGTTGTGCAAGTTGCGTTGCATATTGAGATATTGATAAGGTAAGTAATGTAGCAAAGCGAAAAATTTCCCTGAAAAAGGTTGTTTCATATAAATATAGATAGATAATACATTGATTCTAACTTAATAGATGGATATTAACATGATAAAAATTGCGAGTTGTTATAACTTTATACCAAATGTGTTGGAATAAATAGTAATTATTATTTTATATTTACGATATTACGTTCTACGACGAACACGCTAGATATATATATATTTATATATTATATATTATATATATATATATATATATTTCTGATCATCGCTACCTGTGTACATTCGAGTGTACTATTGGACAGTATATAATGGTTGTCGCCTTTTATGATATGAGATGTTTACTTTCATATATGTTTATATATAGGATATATATATATATATATACTATATATAACTATATATTTTTATACTACACACACTTACGATATTATATAGATTTGAGGCTTGGTTAGATTTTGGTTATGTTTCGGTTTGGTTGTTATGGTTTGAGCCGCGACTAAGGAACCAAAGAGCTAAGGAACAAAAGAACAAGGCGAAACTATTTCTTCTCTGATCTTGCTTGGTGTAGCATTGTGAGTAATTTTTATTTCTAGTAAATCTTTGTTTTCGCGATTTATTCGTTATGCTAAATGCTTTTGATGAAATCGTCAAGGATATTGGGTTAGATTAGATTGAAGCATCGTTGGGAAAATTAAACGATTTAAATATCATGTTTAGTTGGGTTTAAGGCTATAGTTTGAGTTGATTTTTGGGGCAAAAAATAAAAGTTTAGCGCGTTTTGTAGACCGCCGGTCTTGAGCAGAAAATCGGACACCGTATTTCAAGGTCTAAGATTTGTAGAAAACTTATTTTTTATTTTTAAAATAAGAAAAAAAAAATCAAGTTTATTTTTATGACGTTATAGATATAATATGGAGGCTCGTAAACTCTTGTAATAAAGAAACTTATTGCACTTTGTGAGTGTTTTATTAATTTCTTATGTTGATTTGAGTTTGTATATATGTGAATGTGTTATCTTTTTGTTTAGGAATTCTTGGATTAGGTTTATGTTATGGTTCTGATGTTGTTGGTTAATTGAGTGATTTAGTAGTCGTGATAGGTTAGCTTGAGGTTAGTGAAAGTGAAATTGATGCGAAATATTAAAGATTTGAGAGGTTATGGAACCCTCATTTAGATTAGAAAATTTTGCTTATGATTCGGCAAATTAGTGATGTTGTAAACTGCTATTCTGTTGTTTAAAATGTTAGAGGTCGTCCCATTGATCGTTTCGATATAAAAACCGAGTTCTAACTCTTAAAAATGAGAAAGATATGACCATTTGTAGTTAGGAATTATTTCGGCAAAAACTCAGCCCTAGTCCATTTTATAGCAGAATTTTAGTTGACTTTCGGACGTCGTAACTTGGTCGTGTCCAAAGCTTTTCTAGGTTTCAGGACCCTAAAACTATATACTTCGAGTCTACTTTCCAACGAATTATGCCTCGTCGATTTCCAGAATGTAAAAGTGAGCCAACCCCTTGCTTTAAGCTGTAATAATGTCCAGCACTCACGATCTAAGCACATCGACATACGACACCATTTCATTCGAGAGCAAGTGGAAATGGTCGTGGTTTGAACTCTACTCGTGGTAACAAACTATCAATCTGGCAGATATCCTTACAAAAGCTATTACCAGAGTGCGTTTCGAATTTCTACTCCCACGACTTGGGATGAAGAGTTTAACCCCTAAAACCTCAAACGCCTTCAAGAAGGAGAGGATGAGTAATGAAGTGTCCTCATGTATCCTTTGTATAAAAGTACATAAATTAGACTTGGTAAATTATTTGAAGTCATTTGGATTACAAAATGGTTTGCCAATTGACTTCCAAATTGCAAACCGGTTTCATTTGAAGGAAAGATTGTCGTCTGAAAGACAAACTGAGGCCTAACAATGGGTAAATTAATTTTACTCGGGCATGGCTTACTTTTATATCCATGCAATTTGGGGATTAATTGTACGTTTCAGTGCATTCTTTTAATTAGGAAGAGAAGTCTTCTGTTTGATAATCCAAATAATTTTTCTTAATTGGATTCTTCAAAATTATTTATTGTTATCACGGTGGTTAAAAAGTGTTGTTTGAAAATCAATACGGACAATTTTGACACTCAATAATGGACTACAGCTCTTTCAATAGAAAATAGGTCATCGATTGAGGGGGAGAGTGTTTTTCAAATTTAATTTCTGGGTGCAATTGGAAGATGTAACCCAGGTCTTGGGGAGACAAAAGAAGCTAAGGGAACCCAAATCTTCGAAGCTCTCACTGGCATCAGCTGATGTTCCATCTAGCGTAACAGGAGAAAACTGATACAACATCAACACTTTAGGTCATCGAGATATTTACGGAGAAAGTTAAAGTTTCAGAAAAATCTCGTAATGCATCATTAGTGGAGACTCATTGATTTTGGTACCAACTAATCAAGAGAAGTGAATATTAAGATAATTATCATCGCGTAATGCAACATAATCTTGTACATTCTAAGTGTATGGAATTTGTTGTTATGTGTCAGTGTAGAATCTCCCTCCACTTATGGAGTTTTTCATTAAACTTAAAAATTAGGTTTTTGAGTTTTACGAAAAAAAATCTTTCAAAATTTCATATCTGACCACTAACACATTACCTCAACGATTGGGGCCGGGCAGTAATATGTTTCATAACCACAGCTTGTAACTAAAATATGATCATACATTCTAAGGTTCTCAAGGTGTATTCTCCACCCCCATTTGCTAAACAGTTTCGAATACCGATGCACATATTGAGGGGGAGCTTTTTTGAAATGCAAAAACAATCGGGAACTAAAAACTTTGACTAGTTATATCATAAGTACCTGATTGAGTTTTTCAACAGTGATTTTATGGCAATGTGAACTGTACCAAAAGACTGACCATGTATTTATTTTTATCGAAGTTATAAGGATGGTAAAGTTAGGTACTCGTTCCTATGATCCTGCCAGAATCGGAAGGGATCTACCCAGGGATAATCCACTAGTTAGTACAAAAGTCCTTAGGTATGATTAAAAGGAGTAAATGTGAGAACAAGGGAATAGTGTCGACTGAGATAGAGCTAGTACTGGAATATACCTGATATGTACTTAATTACACATATCTTTTACCTCTAAAAACGAGCTTAAATGACCAAAAACAGACAAAAACTGCCAAAT
>BQNB010136565.1:2460-17982 GCA_026074375.1 Tanacetum coccineum
CTGGTGTTTTTCGCATATAGGTTGACTTGTGGAAGTCAACTGATGTAGTTTGTTGTTGTAACTTGTTTGGGATATGATCCTTAGGCTTAAGGCAAGTAGAGTATGCCACTAATGCTCGTCCCGTAGTGCTTGAAATGATACTAGAATGCGTTCGCGTTTTATGTTTCTGGTAGAGGTTTGCCAAATAGTCTTGATATCGGTTTGGTTTGAAGTTGCTTAATAGCGGTTTGCTTAAGTTATACATGATAGCGGTTTGCTTTAATATGTCTGATAGCGGTTTGATGATAAATGATTATTTTATTATAAACAGGCAAACCGCTACGATGTAGCGGTTTGATGAAGATTATTTTTATCATTAAAATAATCCAAACCGATATTTCAAATTTTTCGTAACTGGTAGCGGTTTGATTAAATGTGAATATAATATTTGTAGCTGTTTGGTCATAGCGGTTTGATTAATGTAAATATAATATTCGTAGCTGTTTGGTCATAGCGGTTTGATTAAAATGAATAAAATACTCGTAGCTGTTTGATCATAGCGGTTTGATTAAAAATGAATATTATATTCGTAGCTGTTTGGTCGTGGCGGTTTAATCATTCCGCCACATAGCGGTTTGATCATTTTGCTACACAGCGGTTTGATTAACTCTTCTCACAGCGGTTTGGTGCCAAGTGGGTAGCGGTTTGGGCCTAAATCTCAAAGTTTTGGCCCATTAGTCCCAATACCCTCTCAAGGCCCAATCCAAAGGCACAATTATCTTGTTAACACCCATCCGGGACTTGTTAACCTGTTTGTGTTCATCGAATATCCTTGACCAACGTGGACTTAATCTCACCATAATCAATCGAAGCATGTCAATGTTCTCATCTAACATCAAGATATATATCATGTCTGCCTGTCTTTGTTGATATCCTTGTGCAGACAAAATGGCTGATGAGAATGTTCCTGCTCCTACTCCAACAAGATCTAATGATCAGATTCTTCCTTTTGCTGCGTGGGTGCCTATAAAAAAAACAACCATGTCTTGGATCTTTAAAAGAGTCAAAAGAACCTAATCTTTCAGATTGCTGTAGATATTCTACAAAACACAAACTTCTTCAGGGCATTCACTGCTTCTACCTCGGTTCCAGCTATCTACATTCAACAATTCTAGAACACGCTTACATATGTGGAAAAGCTGGGACTTACCGATTTCAGCTGGATGAAGACTAGTTCACACTGGATGCAAATCTTCTAAGGGAAGCTTTAGAGATAACTCCCATTGATCAAGCTCACCCATTTGTGTCACCTCCTTCGGGTGATGCAATTATGGACTTCGTGAATGAGTTGGGTTATCCAGAGGTGATTCACTTTGTGTCAAGTATGGCGGTGAATCACCTGTATCAGCCCTAGAGAGCAATATTGTCTATGATCAACCAGTGTCTCACAGGCAAGACTTCTGGGCATGATAGGCCTAGATATCCAGTTCTTCAGATGCTTTGGGGAATTATAACAAATACTAATGTTGACTATGCTGAGCTTATGTGGGAAGAGTTTGTGCAAGCTATGCAGACCTTTCTTACTGATAAGGCCAATTTGGGCAGTCCCACTAAGAAGGGCAGGAAAGACAAACCTCACGTTATTCCTTATTGTCGATTCACGAAGCTTATTATCTGTCACTTGGGAAGAATTCACAATATTCACCAAAGATCAGCATCTCCGTTTCATCTTGCTGAAGAAGACCTCAGACTCGGTAATCTCAAATTCGTCTCCAAAGGCGAAATCGATGAAGTCTTTGGAATGCCAATTCCCAACGAGCTGATCTCTAACAATATCAGGAATGCTTCATACTACAATGCTTATCTGGAAATGGTCGCAAAGCATGATCAGAAAGTTGCTGCCAAAAAGGAAGGAAAGAAGAAATCTGCAAGTACCAAGCAACCCAAGCCAAAGCCTGCTATCGAGAAGTCAAGCAAACCAGCACCTGCACCGAAACCAAAGGTAACCAAGGAAAAATCTTCTAAGGCTTCTACTGCTAAGCCACCCAAGCCGAAGCCTGCCAAAGAAAAGTCAACCAAGGCTACACCACTACAAAAAGCCGGCAAGGGTAAAGTTGCAAAAGTTCGCAACGTGAAGAGCACTTTCCAGCTGGTTGATGAACCTGATGAAGAACCAGCTCATTCTGAACCTGAACCTGAGCCTGAACAAGAAGGTGCAGGTGAAGAATATGATATGGAACGTGCTATTCAGATGAGTCTGGAGTCGTTTCAGGCACAGGGTCATGCACATGTTGGAGGTGTGGCAATTCAAGAACCTGTTGCAGAGGCCATCCGACCACTCCCTGTAGTAGAAGGCAAGGGCAAAGCCATTGTCACTGAAGAACAAGCTGCCCAATCTCTGCTAGCCCTACACACACCAAAGAGGAGAAGCACCACGGACCAATTCATATTCCAAAGGCGGACTCCAGCTACTGAAGAGGCAACAACTGGACCCTCTGCACAACCACAAGATGACACATCCGCCAATATTGTCCGTGACTCTCCTTCTCTAGCAGATGCTGAAACAGGTGCTGGATCTGATAAGACAAGCAGTGGAGGTGATACTGAGATATTGCAGATTACTGAAGAACTAGGTGAAGATGTGGAGAAGCAGGTGGACCTAGAGGAAAAGACCGCTGAACTTGATCAAGACCAGGCTGGATCAGACCCTGGTGAAACTCACGAGTCTCGACCTCCACCAGCGCAGGTACTCATGGATGAAGACCAGGCTGGACCAGACCCTGGAATAAGCCGTGTGGCTCTTGCTGGACCAGACCCTGAGCCCACGCACGATGAGTTCATGACTGATTTGTACCCTAAGGTTCAGGAAAGTTTGAAGTTTCCAGCTGATGAACATGTCCTCCTTGAGGATCCACTAAGTTCAACCGGAACTCTGTCATCAATGAAGAACCTGGAGGATGCATATGCTATTGGGGATCAGTTCATTAATGATAAATCCACTGATGATGAACCGGGTAAACTCAATGTGGAAGCAGAAGTGGTTTCCATGGTCACTGTTCCAATCTATCAAGCATCTTCCTCAGTTCCTCCACTCTCCACGCCAGTAATTGATCTCTCACCTCCTAAACCTGCATCATCTACCACTCAAACACCAATCTTTACAGCAACAACAACGACAACAACAACACCCCTCCCACCTCCTCTACAACAACAAAGCACAACCGAATCTGAGTTAGCTGAACGTGTCGCAGCTCTTGAGAAGAAACTTTCGGACTTAAAGCAGACTAACAAGAATCTCGATAACACCACTCAGAATCTTGGATATAGGGTCTACACTTTAGAGCTTAGGGATCTGCCTCATAAAATTAATGAAGCTGTTCGTGAAAATGTCAAAGAGGATGTCCAAATAGCTTTACAAGCTCCCCTTCGAGATCGCTTCAGAGACTTGCCCGAAGAAGATATGAAAGAAATGCTTCACCAAAGGATGTTCGAGAGTGGTACATACAAATCACTTCCTGAACATATCGCTCTCTATGAAGCACTAGAGGCATCTATGGCACGAGCTTAGAGGGACGGATTCCTTGCTGAAAAGGACAAGTTACGCAAGCGACGTCATGACGATCAAGATCCTTCTCCTCCTTCACCTGATTCGGATCTCCGTAAGAGGCGACGACATGACACTGGCGCTTTTGGTTCATCACAGTCTCCAGCTCCTCAGTCATCAGCATGGAAAAAGTCTGACACTTGAGATGCTCCTTCAAGATCCTTGATATGTGTGAAAACACATATCTGTTTTATACCAAAAATGACCCTTAAAAGACCAAAATGTGCATAAAAGGCTTGTATATTGCTTGTTTTGTCTTTGTGATTGTGTAGGTACGGATATTGCAAAAATCTCAAGAAAACGGTTAAAACCGGACAAACACGGACACGGGAACGGAAGAGCACGCAAAGAGCCGGGAGAATGCTATCAAAAGTCAACAGTAGTCAACTCAAGTCAACCTAAGTCAAACCACAAAAAGACAAAAACTCCAAATATTCCCAAATCAGTCCCTCATAAATTCCAAAATTACATGAATGGTCCCTAACCTAAACGGGCTAAAACCCTTAACCCATAACCCTAGCCCGAAAACCCTTTTTATTTTAACCAAGCCCAAAATCCTATAACCTAGCCCACTACCCAATTCCCTTGTATAAGCCCAGGTCAAACCCAACCCCTCCCTCAGTCAAACATAACACAAACCGTAAAAAAACCCATATAAGAAAAAAATTGCGGACAAAGTGTTTGTTACTGTTATCTCTTCGGGACTTTTACTATAGAGTCAAAAGCAAAGGGCTTAAGTTAAATTAAGAGTGGAGATGGTAATTATAGGGACAAATACACCAAGGCAGCATTTGACGTCACCAAGAAGATACCAATTGGTCAAGCCCAAGCAAAGAATGACACGCGGGCAAGTGAGGAAACACACCAAATTGATGGGTTTTAGCAAGGACTCACTCACAGAAGTAACACAATAAGTCTGACACACGGATTGCCACGCTGGCAATCCGTGTGCTAAAAATCTAATCCAAGGGTCAAGAGTGAGCATCCAATGATTGAGAGATTTGAATGGATAGGATCAAAGGGAACGTGGGAAGGACTTGAGAGCCTAGAAGCATCTCCTCAGCACTATAAATACAAGCAGCTCTCACATATACAAAGGACAAGTTTTTACAATTTTTAGCTTATTTTAGTTTTATGGTAATATTTTCTTTTCAAAAATTTTTTAGTAATGATCTCTTATGAAATGTTTTAAATTCAAGTATTGTAAATCAGTTTGTTTTTTAATATAAAAAAAAGTTTTTCTAATTAGTTCTTAGTTCATTCATAAGCAAAATTATCTTAAAAATATGATCAATAGTTGTAAAAGTTGATAACTTCTATCAACTCCATACAAGCTCATCTAAGTCTCTAAGCGTAGATTTGAGCGTAATTAGTCATTTAATCTACTCAAACCTTAAAAATCACGATAAGTACCCGTGCTTAATGATTTGTTGGAAGCTTTTGGATGATTAACTTACAAAGGAAAGTTCATGACTTTACTGGCTTATTACAATAAGCCATAGCTAGTGGACAACTCTTGAGCCTCTTATTCCTTTGATTACTAAGGCATATGTAAGTTTTAGTCATTTCCCATTTCTGTCTAAAATTCTAGTTTCCTATTTTGCTTATTTCCTGCTTATTAATAGCTTATCTGTGCTTAACTGAATGATATTTATGCTTATTAAGTAAATTGATTTCTGATTTAGATTAATATATGTTTGATCTTAATTTGCTTTAATATTTATCTTAAATCTATCATTAGTTTAAATATCTTTAAGCATAGTTCATAAATCTTATTTTCCTTTCAGCCAGTTAAATCATTAGTTAAATAAGTCAATGTAAGTCCTTTATAAGTTTTTCTATATCAGGTTATATAAGTTCTAATCATTATCTCCGTATTTGATAGTTATAAAAAATGAAATCTGTCATTATAAGGAGGTGTTTTGATACAACATTACTAACTTTAAATAAGCACTGCTAGTGTTCTTTATGTTATTCTAGTAGAAGTAATAGGGACATTGTTTTGATTTTTGAATCTCTTAAGGTTGATTATTTGTGTAGGATAGATAGAGTATCAAAGTTTTTTAAGGTCTATTTGTTTTATAATTTCATAAAAAACTCATAAACATACCAAAACACTAGTTTAGCTTATAAGGCTTAATAGGTTTTGGCTTATTAGTCAATTTAAATTTACTTAATAGATTCATAGTAGCTTTTATCAGTGGGTTTTCAAGTTTCAATTATTAAAGTTCATTTTCATAAGTTGATTTGAGTTTTCATTAAAATAAAGGAGTGTTTGGATTAGTGCAGTTTGGCCTTCAAAAGTCAAAGTAAATTGGTGATTTCATTTTTGTCAGCTTTGATTTAATTATTGATTAAATTTTGAAAAGCTTTGATGAATTAGTTTGCTCTTATAATCATTTTGAGGTGAGTCTTGTCTTACCCAGCACTAGGGAGATTTTTCCCTTCTAACTCTAGTATAGAACTTTTGATCCAAGCTTCCCTAAGCTTGGAATTTGTTTGCTAAGTGTTCTTGCACACCTAAGTGGTGTGTCTATTACAGGTTTGACCCTTAAGCAACCTGCATTTGTGTTTTACCAAATTTGCCAAGTGCATCTGATAGGAACCACTGCAGTCTTAAACTGCAGTGCTTATTGATCAAAATTTTTAAGTACTTATAAGTAGTTTACTTATAAAATTCTTAGGAAAAGAGTTTACATAATTAGTTTAGATAGATTAAAGCTTTTGTCCAATTTTTAGCTATAATCTGAGGATAATTTGCATTCAAAGTTCATTACAATTTCAAAAAAGCCAAAAAAACAGTAGTAAGTAGTTCTAGCGATCTAATTTAGATATTTAGCTTATATAATCTTTTTTAAATGATTTTATATTTGTAGCGTACTAGTAGGTAGCAAAGTTTTCAAAAGCATTAGTTCATTAGTAGCTTATTTAGACAAATTTATTCTTATCTATATTTAAGGTTTTAAGGCATTTCCGAGTTTTGCATCTTTAAAACTTAATTTCAATAAGCTTTCAATAATATTAGGATAAGTAGCTCATTAGACTTAGTTTCTAGACATTATAAGCTTTCTAGAATAGCTTTGGGTTTTGAATTTAGAGCTTATTTGAGATCTGTGTGCTTAATTTAGTGAATCATAGTTTTTTTGCTCTCAAAAGCTCACTTTCTCTTTCTGGTAAACAACAAAAAGCCACTTCTCAAGCTGTTTGAGAGCCTTATTTTGTGAGTTTGAGCTTGTAGTGTCTTTAATTAAAGTTTTATATAAGTGTCCTTTATAACTTTGATGTTCTTGAATTTTCAAAAAAATAAAATCTAAATAAAATAAAGAAACGTGTGGCCTGGACTCGAACCCAAACCATCTCCCCCACACAGTACAACCTATACTTAATAACCGCTTTGCTGTCAATACTCATAACCAACCACATCTCCCTTCTTTAATCTTTATACACTTTTTTCATTTTCCTTTTTTGCTTTTTAAGCCGTAGCCCTTTCTTTGCTTATCTCAGCGTAGTATATAAGCTGGTGATGTACTTATTTTTCTTGGAAGTATCCTTGTTTAATTTAGGACTTTTTTTTTTGTGAAGTTTTTTAGATTTTTTCCCTATTCTAGTAGTTGAGATTTTTTATAATTTTTTTTTCCTAATTTAAAATGTTTCGAAAAATTATTAAAAATTAGGAAATAACTTTTAAAAATACAAAAAAAAATAGTTTTTTTAGATTTTGATAAATAACTTTATTAGTTTTACATATTATAAAATCATTTTTACACTTTGTAATTTTTATTTTTCATTTTTCACTTTTTAATTTAAGTTTTAAAAATAGGATTTTATTATAAAAAGTATTAAAAAAAAATAGTTTTCTGAGTTTATAGTAGTAGACTTTTCTAAGCTTTAGAAATCTTTTTTATTAGGAATTTTTAGGACTTAATTTCCTATTTTTCTAGGATTTAAATAGTTTATATTTGGTTTTTTTTAATTCATAATTAATTACAAAAATATCAAAAAATAATATTTTCTTTTTCCTAAAATTTTCTTTATCTTAATTTAGGTATTAGAAACTATTGTGTCGTGTTTTTTATTTGTTCGCCGTTAATTGAATTTGGTGCATTAATTGCTTTTGATTGCTTATTTAAATGTTAGTTTTTAATTAGTAGTTATAGAAATCAAATTCAATAAATTTTTTTTTTGTGTTATTTCAAATCATTGCCGAACAAGAACGTGGTATTCAATTTCATAAATCTTGGGAAACGACCCGTGGAATCATACTTCCCATAAATAACGTATTATATTAAATATATTTATATTCTTTTAGAGTGAATTTTCCTCAAGGGAGCCTTTGGAATTTCCTTAATTGCTCTACCGAGAATATTATATTATTAATGTATTGAAAACTAACGATCAAATTTTGCGCCGGTTGCCAGGATTTGTGATTAAGATTCCACTCGTTGAGTTTTTTATCGTGATTGTGAAAACCGAATTCGTTTATGAAAGTTTTGTTAAAAAATCAAAAATAAAATATTATAAAATATAAAAAACCAAAAAAAATATTTTTCTTTTCTTTTAGTATAAATTAATATAAAAAAATTAAAAAAAAAATCAAAATATAAAAAAAAGTTGTAAAGAACACCAACAAATAATACCTTCAATTGAGGTATTAATCCCTTAGTAATTCCCACTCGAACAAAGATTTAAAAACTTACCATTATGTCATTTACGAAATATCCGGCCACCTTAAAAAGTAAAAATTTTTAAGAGCTAAAAAACCCGTGAGTAAATTTGATTATTTGGTTTTAAGGTTGTCTAACTTCGATATCCGTTAAAAAAATTTGTAAAAAATTAAAAAAAAAATAAAAAAAATTATTAAAAATTTTCTTTTCTAACTTTGTGCATGCGCACTAAAAAAATCGTTCCTTAAAAACCCGCAAACGCATAACCATCACAACAAGCCCCACCGGCAACCGGCTGTATAGAACCATTCATTTAGAAGAACCGTTTGTTAATCCCCCTAGTTCTGATGGCTGATAACCGACTATGTCACAATTTGCTCCAGACCCCCCGAGGGTACAGGATGCAATTGTAATTCCTCCTGAAATCAATGCTAATTTGAGTTAAAGCATGGGTTTGACAATCTTGTTCAAACAAACAGTTTTTATCTTTTAGTCGACAGATAAAGAGGCTCCCCACATGCTCCCACGCACTGCCATATTTCAATAAGATCACCTCAACGATAGATTTCTGGACATATGATCCAGCACCGAGCAAACGTCCAAATTAAGCTTATGCATTTTCCATTTTCTCTTGAAGGTTCAGCCCAGATTGGCTAGAAAAATGAACCTCCCCTGATTCAATTTTTTACATGGGATGACTTGTTTCAAAAATTCCATTAATCAATTCTTTTTCCTCCTTCCAAAAACGACAAATCTTTTTAAACGAAATCACGCGATTCAACAAAGATTTGACGAATCGATTTACGAGGCTTGGGATCGATTTAATGACCTTCTTCGACATACACCCACATCACGTATTTTTAGAATTACATCAGCTAGATACTTGTAACAATGCTTGATGCTAAAGATCAAGATTCTTTTGAAATCCTCTGCGGTGGAAACTTTTTTGGATAAGAATGCCTCGTGAATGCTTGATAATTATCGTAGAGTAAATCCAAGGTTTCGTAATTCAAAACAAGGCATCGTTGCCAAATGAGTTTCGAATTCATCTACTCCTCAGAATTTCACCAAAAGTTTTGCTTTTTTGCTGCTCTTTACAACCGAGTTTTCTGAACTTAAGAATATGATAAGACTATGCTTAATCGACAAGCAAAAAGCCCAAGCTCCACCAGCACTCGTAAAAGCGGTCGAGCAGAGTTTTAACTTGTGGGAGGTCTCATATCTTCTTATAAAATTATCCAGCAACCATGGCAATGTTTATCGAGACAAAACAATTCAAGAGTACTTTTTCACAGCTGCTGCAGCCAATTTTAATCAAGGAAATACCAATTCCAGACCTCCGATGATTGCAAACCAAATCCGACCTCCTGGTTTTCCTCCGATTCAAAATAATCAAAATTGTTTCAATCAGAATCAAGGAAATAATTTCAACCAAAATCGAGGAACCAATTTCAATCAAAACCGTAACTTTTATCAAGGTTAAGTTTACCAACCTCCAACTAATCAACCACCAGTTTACCAAGTTCCTACTCAGCAAATGCAAGGTGTTTCAAAGACCGATTTTGAGAATTATGTCAAGGCTAATGATGCTGTATTACGAAATATGCAAAATCAAGGCCATGGTTTACAAAACCAGATGACAAATTTAACGGAATCTTTCGAAATTCGTAAATTCAAGTACCCGCTTCGCTTCGAATCACGTTTCATCATTCCTAGTAACACCGATACTACTAACCCGAAGGCAGACGTGAAGGGATTACTAACCCAAGTGGGGTTTGTTTATCAAAGGACCTGTACGAATCCTTACTTCCTTTCCTAAAGAAGTGGAAAACGAAAACCAGAGGTGACAAAGGACACACGATTTTTCTCCTACTAATACGGAATTAACCGAAAGTCCAACTTCGGTTTTGTCCCAGTTGAACAACAAAATCCAGTATCGACCAAGATGTTGCTTCCTGATTAGTGCACCTGCTAACCAGAAACCGCAATTCCTTATCCATCAAGGCAGCAATGAGATAGGCATCTGAAATGACCTAATGAACAAAAAGAGAAAATTCTACAAAAATCTTTAAAGAATGATGATTCGAAATTAGTTTTCATGATGCTTTGACTCTAATGGCCCAAGTTTTTGCTTCAACACTCAAAGCTTAATCGAAATAAAGAAAAGCTTAGTGAGATGGCTAGAACCCCTTTGAATGAACATTGCTCGGACGACGGTCATACTTAACAAGTTACCCCCGAAAAAACTTAGTGACCCCTGACCCCCCGCAGATTCCTATTCCATTAAATTTCTCGGAATGGAGAGTGCTGTAGCCCTTCCGATCTTGCGCATGGATAAACCATGCCATTATTATTCTCGTGTGGAAAAGGCTTAACCTTCCAAACACTAACTCCCAAACGGCATGACACTAGAACTAGAGGGACGGTTTCGAGCTCCCGACCTATCGGTTAATGACTAAAGATGTCAACGTTAAAGTTGTTGTATTCCAGTTTCTCTAGCCAACTTCGTGAGTTGTAGATGTTAAACCAAGACCCTCGAGTACCTCTAATCACCGGAGTGTTTTTCTTAAGACCAGTCGTTCTCTGCAGACGATTACGAAGGTGAATTGACCCTTCGAGTAGAACATGAGGACATTACTTATAAATCTAGCTCAAACTTCGAGTATAACTCAGGTAATTATAATATAGACGCGAATCGAATCGACGTTAGTTGAATTAGCTTGATAGAAGAGTATTTCTCAAGAAGTTCTAGGATTTTTATGATGTGATCGCCAGTGGCAATCCCCCACTCCCTATTAAAATATCCATAGTTTTTAAATTCTTCTTCTCTTCCCGACTCACACATCCTTTCGGAGATAGTGATTTTCCTACTTCTAAAGAAGCTATGCTATTTCTTGCTCTACGCCACGACGATCCAACTTCACCAAGAAGTTGATGAAACCTATATCCCCAGAAGGGGGCATGCTATATTCTCGAAGCAACTCCTTAATAGATCCCTTCACCACCTCCGAACCAAGAAATTATTGCCTAAATCAAGAAGGTTAATAAATCCAAAGATCCAAGTAGCCATTAAGAAAGATTTGAAAACTTCTTGACGCTAGATTGAACTACCCAATATGTGGATAGTCCTTTCGGTGAGCCCAGTGCACTGTGTACCAAATGAAAGGAGGATGACAGTATGACCAATGGATGAAAATGAGTTAGTACCAACTAAGACTTGTAATGGGATGGAGAGTTTGTATTGATTATCATAAGTTAAACGAAGCTACCCGGAAAGACCACTTCCCTTTGCCGTTTATATGGAATACAAATGCTTGAGAGACCTCTCCAGAAATGAATACTATCTGTTTCCGCGATGGTTTCTACCCTCCCGGTTATTTTCAAATACCAATCGATCCGAAAGATAGGAATAAGACCACATTCACCTGCCCAATACGGAACGTTTTGCTTAATCGTTGCATGCCTTTTTGGTTTGTGCATGCACCGGCACGTTTCATCGGTTATGATGGCCATATTCCATGATAAAGATTGAAAAGACAAGGGAAGTTTTCATGGATACATTTCAGTTTTTGAAATTCTTTTTTCTAGGTAAGTGCCCTTTCCAATTTAGAAAAGATCTTAAACGTGAAAAGAACTCTAATTTGGCCCTAAATTGGGAAAAAAACCATTTTATGGTGAAAGAAGGCATCGACCTTGGACACAAAATTTTAAAGAAAGGAATAGAAGTCGACAAAGCCAAAATAGACGTCATTGCTAAGTTACCTCACCCAACTACCGTCAAGGGTATTAGAGTTTTCTCAGTACAATGCAAAAGGATTTTTACCTAGATTATCAAGGACTTTTCAAAGCTGTCTCGACCCATGACTCATCTCCTTAGAGAATAACAACATCCCTTTTATTTTCTTAGAGGATGCATTCAAGCTTTTCAGACCTTAAAGAAGAAATTAACCGAAGCTCCAATTCTGATTGCCCCCAACTGGGACCACCCCTTTGAGCTTATGTGCGATGCAACTGACTATGCCATAGGAAGCGGTTCTGGGGCAAAACGAATTGAAGAAACACTATTAGCCGATACATTATGCAAGCAAAACAATACCGAGGCGAATCAACTACACAAAACGAAAATAAAATGTTAGCTATGGTGTACGCTTATCCGAAAAATTCCGTCATACCTATCATCTAGAATAAAATACATAGTGTATACGACCATTCCGCCCTTAATACCTTTCGATTTGCCAAAAAAGATGCCAAAGCAAGAATTGCTAAGGTGGGTTCTTCTTCTCCTTCCAAATTCGATTTCAACGTCGTGACAGACGGAAGGAGCTGAAAACCTCGCGGCAATCAGTTAACCTAGACTTGAGATTCCCATCAATAAGGATGTATAAGAAAACAAGAACAGTAATGAAAATTTTCGGTTAGAAACTCTTGAGTTTATTTCTATGTAAAAATAACCCCATGGTTTTGCTGACTATGAAATTTCCATCTGGGATTTTATCAACAAAGGAATGTCAACATCAACAAAATAGGAAGTTTGTTTAAGATGTCAAACATTATTTCTGGAACGATCCCGTATCTTTTTCAAGACTGTGCGATCAAAATCATCGAAACGGTGTGTGCATGGGCAAGAAGCTATTGATATTCTTAAAGCTTGTCATGAAGGACCCGCCAGGGGACATCATAGTGCCAATCTCACCGCTCAGAAAGTATTTGATGCCGGTTTTTATTGGCCCACAATCTACAAAGATGCCCATAAGTTAGTCAAAAACTGTGACTCATACCACTTCAGGGGAAAAATTTTCACACCGTATGAGGATGCCTTCAAAATTCCAACCCAAAGTGTGTGAAAACTTATGTATGTCTGGGCATAGACTTTAATGGGACCATTTCCATCTTCAAGAGGAAATAAACACATCCTCAGTACGCTGTTGCTTATCTTTCAAAATGGGTCGAATAGCCAAGCGTTCCCCCCACAAATGATGCAGAGTTGTAGTTATTTTTGAAATCTCGTTTGCCCAATTTGGACACCATGAGCTAATATAAGCGATCGTAGACCCATATCCTGTAATGACAAGAATTTGCTAAAGTAATGTCTAAGTTTGGGGTCACACATCGTCTAGCTACCGCATATTCACCCTCAACGAGTGGTCCAGTGAGGTGTCAAATCGGCGGTTTTGAAACGTATTCTAGAAAGGACGGTTGGAGAAAACCATGCCTCATGGTCAGACAAATTAGACGATGCTTTGTGGGCATTTCGTACTGCTTTTAAGACACCAATTGGTTGTACGCCTTACAAGCTTGTTTATGGAAAGTCTTGTCATTTACCAATCGAATTAGAGCATAGAGCATATTGGGCTTTAAAACATGCTAACTTCGATCTTAAAACCGCGGGCGATCACCGGAAGCTTCAGCTTAATGAACTTATGACTTCGTGACAAAGCTTATGAGAATTCTTTGTTTTAAAAAAGATAGACGAAGAAGCTTCACGACTCAAAGATTAAAACCACATTTTCAATGTTGGTGATCGAGTCTTGCTTTTCAACTCTCGTCTAAAGATATTCTCAGGAAAGCTTAAAACTCGTTGGTCAGGACCTTCCAACCATCACCAACGTTTTTTCCATACAAGAACCTTGAGTACTCAACCTGATGGTCCAAACTTTAAGGTGAATGGTCATCGTGTGAAGCATTACTTTGGAGGAGACTTACCACCCAAGGTAGTCCAAGATCTCCACACTTTCCCTAAGGACGAATGAATTCAGGGATCGAGTCAAGCTATGTGACTCAGTTACCAAAAACAAAGTGCTTCGTGGGAGGCAACCCATGCTTATCTATTTTCTATTTTCTTTCTTATTTTCAATGTGTTTGTGGAGGAGGCTTGTACCTCGTCCGTTCTTTTTGTTTGTGAATTATTTTGCAGATAGCCCCACTTCTTTAAAGACTCTCGTTGTTTTCGGTGGTTTGTCCCGGTCCTCAATCGAGCTTCATAGCCTTTGCTTTTCATTAGTTTGGGGAAATCCGATATCCTAAAAAGATTATTATCGTCTAACCTTTATCTTGTTGTACACCTAATAAACGTCTTAAGATATTGTGATACTATTCTTCTTCATGTTTGAGTTTTATGCATTCGTCATTTTTGAGATCTATATGGGGTTTTTAATCTAGGCTAGGAAACATTAGAACAATGTTTGATTTTAGTATGTGGTAGAAAATCTTCGATATTCTCTGCCTACTTTTCCTGTTGTTGCTCACTACCTACTTTTTCCCGTTGTTCTCACGTACCCTAGTTTCCCACCAAAATTTTCAAAAATATGAAAAAATTTAAAAAATTTCAAACATAAAATAATTGTTTTTGTCACAATTTTAACTTTCTTGCTGGGTAAGAATAAGAGTAAACTTTGACCCGATCGAGCGTGTTGAGTTCTAGCTTGTTCCTAAACCTTTTAGGCTAAGCGTTCTCAATTTTTGCGAAGAACGAAAAATGATAGAGTTAGGTATGAGTAGGATACTAAACAAGGATTATTTGGAAATCTTAAGAGCTCATGTATGTAACTTGTTGCTTTTTCTCCCATAAGCTCTTAACCGGATTAATATACGTGCTATTTTTAGAGATTAAACTTAAATCAACAATTTTTATGTAATATATATAGCAAAAATTTTAGTCTTAGTTCAAATTTATACTTGAATTTTTCAAAAAGAAGTCTTCTTTAAATAAATAATATAAAAAAAATGATGATAAAATAAATATAATAATAAAAGCTGTGGGCTGATAAAAGTTTACTACCTCTTGCCGGCTCATAACCGATGTGGTAGTCTTCTAAAGAAAGCCCATAGTAAGAATAATAAAAATCCGAGACTGATAAAAGTTTGTTGCATCTTGCCGGCTCACAACCGATGTTGCAGCCTTCTAAAAGGTCGAGGGTTACAATTGCATAAATGTCTAAATAGTTAAATTAAATTAATAAATTGATTTCTTTTTGTTAAATTCAAATATGATTTTGCACTTTGACTATTTTATTTTATAAGCTATGAATATCCGAGAAGCCTGAGAGTTTTTGAAAACTAAGGTCCGTGAGTCCCGATACTAGTCTCTGTGAGGTGTCAAAAGCCTGGTCACTTAGCCGCAAGGTTGGGATGTGCCGAGACGAAAGTCGCTACATGGGATGATCTCGCCTTTAAACTCATTATTCTAAGGTGGAACGTAAAGCATAGTATGTTGCAAAAAGTTGATCCATGGTTGAAATTCAAGATAGCACACTCACTTAAGATATAATAAATGTC
>BQNB010136566.1:0-17982 GCA_026074375.1 Tanacetum coccineum
ATATACTCACCAAACCCTAATGGGCTTTGCCCCATTAATTAGGTTGGTATCCGAGAGGTCTCACTGTTATTTAGTAACCACCGTTATTTAATAACTAGTGGGCCCACCTCATGATTATGACTCGTTCGTAACGGGTGTTCTAGATATCTGCGGACGTGTGCGCTAGTTGGGCCTCGTGGGCCTAAATCCTCGTCGTGACAGCCCATATGTCATGGGCTTCCCTATAGGCAGTACCATTTGGGCCTTGGAAGCCCGTAACGATGTCGCTATGGCTCATTCATCATGGGCCTGGGTATAAGTACTATTCGCGGGTCGGGTTCATGACCCGAGTTTGGACTATACGTCATCAGCTGCTGTTTGCTTATCTGCTTATTGTTGCTCATGCTTTGCTATTCTTTGCTTATCTTGTTTAAATATAGTTAAAAGTGCTTAGTTTATAGCTTAAATCAGTTTAGTTTAAGTTTAAATAGTTTCTGTCATAGTTCTAGTAAAAACAGCTTTTAGATTAGCTTATAAATTAGTGCTTATCTCTGTGAGGTAGATGCTGATTTGTCCTTTATCTGCCTTACATTATATTTGTTTCTTATACATCTAAGCTTAATTAAGCTTTTCTTAGTTTAAAAATGCAAATCATAGTTTAAAGGGGTGTTTGGGATAAGGTTTAAAATGGGTCAAATGAGGTGTTAAACTTTTTTTGGGTCGCCAACTGAATTTCATAAGCTTTTATTAGTCCTAAGTGATAGTTTTTATAAGCTTTAAATTAGTTTGTTTAAGTTTTAATGTAATTTGAATCAAATGGTTAAGTCTGATAGGTTTATAGTTTGCTAAAAAGCTTATCTGTCAATTTTATTTAAAGTGCATTTGAGGTATAGTTTTTAATATCAAACTTGGTTTCTAATGCATCAGGATGCAAATGTTTTGAGTCCTAGCTGTTATTTTCAGTTTGTGTCAAAAAGTTCAAAAGAAAAAAAAATAAAGTACATTGTCATATTTCATAAGTCTTTTTGCAGATTATTTCTTTATTTCATTTATTCAAATTCTGCTTTAATGTGTGTTTGAGTTGTAATCTTCATCTGTTTCAGCTTATTTTATGTCTTAAACTTCTTATACTAGCTTAATCTAGGTCTGCAAGATGCCTATTTGCCTTTTAAAGAAAACCAAAAAAAAGTGCAATCTTTGTAATCCCCTTTTCAAGTGCCTTTTTCATAGCTTATTTGAATTTCAAACCATTTTTTCTTTGCTGATGTTAGAAGTCCTTAGGACAAGCTTTAAGTACGTACCATAAGGTTCCATCTTAGGGCTTAAAAATAAGCCCAAAAGTTGTCCTTAGGCTGTTTGGTATGCATTTTTAGCTTATAGCTTATTTGCCTTTTTTGTGCTTATTCTTGCTTATTAGGTTAGTTTAAATCCTTGTTAGCTTATTAGACTTACGTTGGAGCTTATTAGAGTTTATTGGTTCTTCTAGTTTAAATTTTTTAGTTTTATAGCCTTTAAGTATTTTTGTCATTTCAGCATTAGTTTAGCTTATTTTCTTAGCTTAATTTTGTTCCTTAGTGCTTATTAAATATAGCTTATCATCTGTTTTAAGTTTAATTGTTTTTTCAAATGCTTATTTAGTTTAAAAAATACAAACAGTTTAGCCATTTTAACTTATAGCTTAGTTTAGCATTCTGCCAAGCTTTTTGAGCTTATTTCTAAGCTTTAAAAATTTTGTTTTCGCAAAAGTTGCTTATTTTTTGCTTATTTAAAAAGTTAAAAAAAGGGCAAAAAGGGGAAGGTGAAAGTCCAAGGTGAGCAGGGCTCGAACCCTGGACCTCAACACCCTCCACCCTCTTATAACACACACTCTACTGCTGCGCCCTTGGGACTTTTTCGTTATAGTCCCAAGTGGTTTTGTATTTAAGGGCTTTTTAGCCCATTTAGCTTATAAGTTGTTTTAGCTTATTTAACAGCTTATTTGATAAGCTGTGTTACCCATTTTATTTTTCTTAGATCCAGCACTACTCTGCACTTTTTGTAATTTTTTTTTAGATTTTGTTACTAATGTTTAGTATTTTTTATATTTAATATAGATCAAATACGTTTTAATTCATAAATAAATTTTTAATAGTCAAAAATATTATTCTTTTTTTAACAAAATTAGACATAGAATTTTTAGATTTGCCCTCGTAGGGTTAAAATTCTAGAGTTTGGTTTTTTAAATAACAGGATTTGAATCCCGTTCTCGTTTTTTTTGTTCTTTAACTTTAAAAGCTCTCGTTTTAGGATTTTCTTTAATTTTTCTTATAATTTAGTCATTTAAGATTAGGAAAAGTTAAAAAATCATTTTAGGATTAATTTTTGATAATTTAGGTTTTTAATCGGTTTTTAGTCCGTTCACGTTTTTTAATTTCTATTGCTTGTGTTTTAGTTAGCTTGCCATTTAATTGCTTTTTCCTGTAGATTTAGAAATCCGAATCAAATATTTGTTATTCAAACATCAAATGTACAGTACCGACTTCGATTTCTCATTGGCGCTCGTTGGGGATAAACGACCCGGGAATATCATATACTAATTCCAGATTTCATTGACTTTATTGATATTTTCCTATTATATATTTATAATATTTTTATTATATATATAGTAATAAATCTTTAAACCAATTTTTGGCGCCGTTGCCGGGGAGGAGTGTAAGCGATTGTCGTTTCAACGTTTGACAATTAGTGCTTTGAAGATCCTTCCTTGTGAAGTTATTTTCTTTATAAAAATATA
Organism: Tanacetum coccineum; assembly: GCA_026074375.1. Taxonomy (NCBI): domain Eukaryota; kingdom Viridiplantae; phylum Streptophyta; class Magnoliopsida; order Asterales; family Asteraceae; genus Tanacetum; species Tanacetum coccineum. The sequence goes on from BQNB010136566.1 coordinate 2,753, forward strand.
AAAATATAAAAATACAAAAATATTTTTCATTTCTTTTTATTATTATATATATATATATAAACAAGAAAAATCAAAAATATAAAATCATTGTCTTTAATAAAGATAAACAATTCATCATCAATATAATGCTTTCAACTAAAGCATTATCATAATAAGTTCCTAACAAAAGATTCAAAACTTGCCTTTTGTGTCACTTGTGACGTACGGCTCACCTTTAATTGATTAACAAACTACAAGAGGGGTATAAGGAGGGTTGTTCCGAGGAACTACGACCCTAAAGGATAAAGATTTTAATGGCTTCGCGCTTTCCCGCTCCTCCGCTCCTTTGTGCGTTTTTCTTTTAAAGAGCTACCGTGAAGATTGTTGATTAATTGGTTTAAGTTGTCTTATCTAATTTTGTCCTTTAATAAAATGAATTGTTTAAAAAAAACTCGAAAAACCAAAAATAATCTCCTTTAACCTCTTTGCCATTTAATTCTTCTTCTTATCCCTCTATATTGTTTAATTCTTATAGCGTCACTCGATTATCGTTTGAATCCTATTTACACGATTAAAGAGTGTTCGTCTTGTGGATCTTTATATAATAAAGAATGTTGTTCGAATATGAGTTCCGTTGGCAAAATTGTTCATGATTCTAATAAAGCTCCCGACTCACCACCACATCCTCACACGATTTCGTCCAACCAACGTCATTGCTTTCATTGTAAAGATGTGTTAGAAGAGGGTGAATTTTGTCAACAATGTACTTCCATGAGGTGTGGAAGTGGTCTTAGCAAAGGACTTTGTTTGATTTGTGCTTCAAGATATGGAAATAATCTGAATCCGAATTCTTTAAATGATTCTCCAAATATTTCCGAAAATGTTTCACAAAGTCCTCCACTAATCGACCATCATTGTTGTTACGGGTGTGGTGATTTGTTAGATGGTATCTTTTGTCAACATTGTACTTGTGAGTCTTGTGGGAATGGTGCTCATTATGGCTATAATTGTCCGCCGAAAGTTCCGATTATCTCTAACCCGGAACCTGGCAAACAATCAATAACATGATGAGTCCATATAAACTTTGCAATTTTGATCGACATGCTATTCTGGAGATGGAAATTCATTCACTTATGATTCCAACTCGATATTATTAATGATTCTCCTAACGTGTTTAACCCACCTCCACAACCCCTGACGTATTCTTATGAGTTTTGTGGGAACAATGCTTATTATGGTTATGATTGTTCACCTCAAGTTCCGTTTATCTATAATCCAGAACCGTGTTACAATCAAGACTTTAATTTCCCACAAAATTTTCAAAGTTTTCAACAACAATACCTTTGTTGTGAAAATTGTGGGGGTCCTCATGAGACTTTTCAATGTCACCGATGAATCAAATATTACGAACCTAATCCGTGCTATGATTCTAATTCTTTTGGTTTTGACCAATTTCAACCCCCGCATTATACCGTTCAATCACATTTTTACTTCAATGCTCAAAATGATCTTCTCAATTCTCAAAATGAACTTATGGAGAAAATGACATCCATATGTGATATGGTTGGTCAATACATGCGAAAGAAGGATGAAGAAAAGTGAATTGCGGAAGAGCAAGCGGCTAAAGCTCGATATTGGAAGATTCCCATTTGCTACGATGATGAAGATGACGAGGAAAGTTCTATTCCTTTGAGAGATATTATTATTTCCGGACTTCCTCCGTGTGTTGCAATCATACCCGTCTTATCAACCGAGGAGCCCGTTGACTCTCTCATAATGTAGGATGAGCATCTTGACACTATTCCGGCAACAGAATCGGACGAAGTAATAAAGTCTAGTGTCGAGAACCTTGTCTAAATCCTAAGTGAGTCCGAGGGTATTCCCGATAATATGTGTGATGTGCCTTTTTGTGACAATTCTCTACCTCTTGACATTTCAAAAGATCAATTTAATTCTCCGATTCTAACGATGATTCCACTTCGATTGATGACGATTCTTTCTCTATTGACGACATCAAGTATGTGAGGAATCCCTCTTGATTCTGAGCTCGTCAGCTTAGAGGTGGTGGAGATTGTTATCCCGGAAGTTAGAGGGATTGATACTGATATTCTTCTAACAATCAAAGACGATATTCTTTGTGAAAAATTGTTGAATGTCAATCTTCTTATTGATAAGATTGAAGCATTAAAAGATAATCCTATTCCATCTTTCGATTGTGTGACCAAGTCTTCCTCCACATCTCTTAACTTTTTCTTGGAGGAGACTAACACCTTTGATAATTCTTTACCCGAATCTGAAACTTTCTGCTTTAATCTGGAAAAGAAAAGTAGTGGCAATCCCACTTCTTATTTGGATTTATCTCTTCCAGATTATGAAGCATTCTTCCATGACAGTGAACCTGATTCGGGGGATTTCACTATGGATGTGGTGGAAGTTATTTTTGATAATCCAACAAGAGAACCAAGAGTTCATGTGCCTAATGTTTTGCCCACCCATCCCACCCTTCACCTGGATCTGAATTTCATTCTTTCTAGTGATTCTCTCTTCGCTTATGTTGTATGGATCTTTCTTTCTTTTCTCACGTATCCCATTACTCTACTATATCTTCTCTCTTGCGGGAATGAAGATACCATTTTTGACCTCGGCATCTCCGTTTATCATTCTTTTATGCCGAGTGTATGTAATCAGAGTGGAACTTTCATGAAATTCAATAAATGGGTGATTTAGCACTCGTACGCCTAAAATAACAACTCTGGGGCTTCAAGACTTGGTTTCTTCACTTGTATTCTGCTCTCTGGACTTCTTAGGACTTCCTTGATCAGACCTTGGATGCCATTGATGATTAGAAAGAAAGAATGAAGGTGTGAGTTTGAATGAAGGATGTTCGACCTATTTATAGGTAAGAAAGAACTTGGAGGCCAAGTTTAGCAACTTGGTGGCCAAGTATACTTGAAGACCAGGTGTTAGGAGTGGAATAGGGAGCAAGTTTAGTGACTAAGGTGCTTGGAATGCAAGGTGGAAGGTTTTTAGGGGTGTTTGGGTGTTCGGCTAAAAAATAGACAACAAGGTGATGATGTAGCCAACTTGGGGGCCAAGGAATGAATTAGAGGTGCTTGTAAGCTGCTTAGGAGGAGTAGTAGCTTAGTCATGGTGGTGCTTGGTGAGTTAAAATGGGTAAAAATAGTCATAAAGGTGTATCGGGTTGGTTTTGGGTTTGATTAGGGTTTTTAGGGTTTTTCTTCAAGTTAGAGCTAGGGTTTAGGATATATTAAGGTTTAGGATTAGTGTTAGGATTATAGTTTAGTGTTTAGGATTAGTGGTTAGGGCTTGGTTTAAAGTTTTAGGGCTTAGTTTTAGGTTTAAGATCAAATTAGGGTTTAGGGTTTTGTTTTAGGTTTTAAGGTTTTTAAAATGTGTATGAGAGCTTAGGAGTAGAGTAATTAGGGTTTAAATGTTGTACATTGAGTATAGTAGCTTGTAAAAAAGTGGTGGTAAAGAAACTAGAATGAAAACGATGGTAAAACAAGTATTTTGGGTGTTATGCTTAATGACTTGTACATTGTACTTTTAAAGACTTGTACCTTGACTTGGAGGGAGTTTATATTTCAAATGTTATGTATTGATAATTGTACATATGATTTGAATATTTGTACATTGGTTGTATACATTACATATAGTTAGGGTTTAGAGGTAAACGTTTAATGTTTAAAGCCTGTTTTGATATAACGTTGTAAATGGTACGTTAAATGAATAATTACTTGGTAATAATGATGTTAAGATATAGACTTGACATATTAGGATGTTTATATGATATAAACATATATATAGATGGCATAAGTAGGTTGTGTGAACTTGTTTAGTTTGCTATGCAAACAACGTTACATAATAGAATGTAATAAAGCGAAAAATTTCTCCGTACAAATGTGATCATAATAAAATAGTTTGATTTTAAATTGATGAAAATTTCAGGTTGTTATACCATGAGCCTCGATACTAGTCTCTGTGAGGTGTCAAAATCCTGGTCACTTAGCCGCAAGGTTGGGTTGTGCCGAGACAAAAGTCGCTACATGGGATGATCTCGCCTTCAAACTCATAATTCTTGGGTGGAACGTTACATTTAGAGGGATTACAAATTTCTTTAAAATGTCGATTGGATGGTCGAAATTTGAAAAGAGCACATACACATTTTTTGATATCCACTAGGAGTGAAAATTTAGTTTATGCTTACACAAATTGCAAATATGAGTAGTGTTAGCATCTTAACTTGTATTTAACGGTGATTTCGTTTTAAGCTTGGTCTAGGACAAGTGAAAAATCAGGGATGATGAATTTATCCATTGGACATCTATAGATTATTCTATAGGCGCTTCTTGTTCTATGAACCTAATGGTTATAAAAATAACGAAAGTACAAACATGTTAGTTAGTTGAGAAAAAGAAGAATACAAAAATATTAGTAGTAGTTAGTGTAAATATGTAAAAATGGTCAAAACGGGGCTTTTCAAAGCTATTAATTCTTTAATTCCCCTTGATGAACACTTAGATACTTTTCGAGGTAATTAGTCGAGGGGGATTGAGATTCTTGGTTTTCTTAAGTGTTTACTTATAGCATTGCGTGAGGACATGGCAATAGTTTAGTATAGGAGATTTTGGTATGTGCTTAATTACACATACCTTTTACCTATTAAAACGAGCTTAAGAGACCAAAAACGGACATAAAATTGCCAAAAATGTGTTTGTTTTGCCTTGTGTACTGTGCAAGTATCGGATATTCACTAAAGGAGAATAACGAAGCCAAACCGGACAAAACTGAGCACGGAATTGGAAAAACGCGAAAAACCAAAGCCGAAGTTATAAATATCTTATTGGGCCAACCAATACCCAAGTTAATGGGTCGGGTCAGCCCAATAGTATTTATATACTAATTTAAAAAGCCTCTTTCTATCAAAAAAGCCCAAATCCTTTATTTATAAAATCTGGCCCAAAAAGCCCTAACCATTTAAATAAAGCTCAATACAACTTAACCGTGGTTAGCCCTACACCTTTAATCCATTACACCGTTAGTCCTTTAGGGACTAACATGGTTAGTTCTTGAAGGACTAACCATGCAACAACTACAAAACAAGAAGGGCCAACATTGTCACTTTTCAAACCCAAACCCATTAAACTAATTCCCGCCTAATCCACTGTTCATCATCTTCATTCCTCTAAACCCTAATCACCCATTAATCACCCATCATTCCTAATCTCCCTCAAACCTTAAATCCCCTAATCCCATTAACACCCTGTTAACTCAGTCATACCCAGTCAAGCAAAAAACCTATTTTCCTGCCAAACCTACACGTCACTATCCAATCCTTTTCCCCAAACTTACACCCCTGCAACAAAACAACAAACCCTTCAACCCACATCTTACCCCACACCACAAACAACTAAATTCCACCTTGGCGATCTAAAGAATTCTTATTGGTTGATGTTTAGAAGGCAAAATCAAGGGCTGAGATTATTAGACTTGGTGAACAAGACAAATGAAGGGTTAAGATGATGACTTTGAAGTCTCTCTCACAAGAAACACAAGAAGCACACCTGTGCATTGCAATTTTTAAATAAATAGGGCTTATTTTTTGTTTGAACGGGGGGTAATTTAGGAGTAGTGTAAAACTTGTTTTTAAATTATTTTACTTATTTGTCATTTATTTTATTGTATGTTCAAGTTCAAGCATTGTAATCTTTTTAAACTTAATGAAATTTTAGTTTTAAGGTTTATACAAATATGTCTTTTTAAGCTTTATGCAATCAAACTTACTGGTGTTTACAAGTTCTATTTATAAGCTTTTACATCCTCTTAGGCTCATGCAAGTTTTTAAAAAAAAGGTTTTAGTAAGGGTACTGTTACATTAACCAAGATTAGGGTTATTAGCTTTTTGGATGATAAGCTTACAATGGAAGTGCTTATGGGTATTTACTAGCTTATTTGGATAAGCCAGAGCTTGTTGATAAGCTCAAAGAGCCTTAGTATCCTTGTTTTGTGCAAAGGAATTTGTAAGTTCCTGCCAATTGCTATTTAGCTGTTGTTTGCTTTTCTGCTTATTGTTGCTCATGGGTTACACTTGCTATTCTTTGCTTTTATCTTGTTAAATATAGTTAAAAGTGCTTAGTTATAGCTTAAATCAGTTTGTTTTAGTTCAAGTTTTAAATAGTTTCTGTCATAGTTCTAGTAAAAAGCTTTTAGGATTAGCTTATAAATTTAGTGCTGATCTCTGTGAGGTAGATGTTGATTTAGTCCTTATTTACCTTACCTTATATCTGTTTTTTTACATCTAACTTAATCAGCTTTTTCTTAGTTTAAAATGCAAATCATAGTTTAAAGGGGTGTTTGGGATAAGGTTTTAAAAATTGGTCATAAGATGGTGTTAAACTTTTTTTGGTTGCCAATGATTTCATAAGCTTTATTAGTCCTAAATGAAAGTTTTTAAAAGCTTTAAATTAGTTTTGTTTAAGTTTTAAGTAATTTGATCAAATGGATAGTCTGCTTAGGTTTATAGTTGCTATAAAAAGCTTATCTGTCAATTTTATTTAATAGTGCATTTGAGGTATAGTTTTTATATCAACTGGATTTCTACTGCATTAGGATGCAAATGTTTTTGAAGTCCTAGCTGTTATTTTCAGTTTGTGTCAAAAAGTTCAAATAGAAAACAAATTAGAGTACACTGTCATATTTCATAAGTCTTTTTGCAGCTTATTATTTCTTAGTTTCATTTATTCAACTATCAGCTCTAATGTGTGTTTTTGAGCTGTATATCTTTTCATTTGTATTAGCTTATTTTATGTTTTAAACTTCAACTATACTGGCTTAATCTAGGTTGCAAAGTTGCCTTTTTACTTTTAAAGAAAACCAAAAAAAAGTGCTAATCTTTGTTAATCAGCCCTTTTTCAAGTGCCTTTTTCATAGCTTAAATGTTTTTCAAATTCTTTTTTCTTTACTGCTTATTGTAGCTTATAGGATAAGCTTTAAGAATCTATAAGCTACTAAGCCATAAGGATCTACGTTCTAGCTTAAATTTAAGCTAGAAAGTGCTCCTTAGGCTGTTTGGTTAACCATTTTAGCCAAACTGCTTATTTGATTTTTAAAGCTTTCCAGTTTGTTTTCCTTGCTTATTTTTGTTCACTAGTGCTTATCATGTGTAGGGATTAGGCTGCTTTTAGTTTATTTTCTTTCTTGTTGCTTAATTAGTCTTAAAAAATGCAAAATAGTTTAGCTTTTAGTCTTAGTTATAAAAAACTTAATCTATCAGCTGTTTTTGCTTAATTACTAGCTTATTTTTGAAATTTGAAAAAAGTTGCTTTTTAAAAGTTTGTCGTTTTTACTTATTTTACAAGTTTTTTAAATAAAGAAAAAGAAAAAAATGGCTAGTAAAAAGGAGAGGCCACAAGGGTCGAACCTGTGACCTCTCCCTTTATACCAAAGCCTCAACAGACACACTCACAACCACCAGCACCAGTAGGGCTATCTGTTATAGCCTTACACAATTTAATACTTAACCCTTTTTTGTCAAGTTTGCTTATCAAAGCTTATTAGCTTTTTAACTGCTTATTCGTTAAGCCATTTTCCAGCTTTCATTTTTCTTAGAATCTGCATTATTCAAAGTACTTTTCGTAATTTTTCTAGATTTTTAAAAATTAGTTTACGATTTTTATGCATTTTTTATATTCAATCCGTTTTTAATTCATAATAAATAAAATCAAAATCAAAAAAATTTAATTCTTTTTTTTTAATTTTCTTTTATCATTTAGTACTTAGGAAAATTAAAGTTGCATGGGTAGGGTTAAAATTTCAAGGTTTAGGTTTTAGGTCATGTTTTTAGGATCCCGTTAACGTTTTAAATTTCGTTATTGCCTCGTTTTTAGTTTAACTTGCCTTTTACTTGATTTTTCCCGTAGAAATAGAAAACCAAATCAAAAATTATGATATTCAAGCATTGTTCCCTAAACCAATACTCGATTCTCAATACACGCCTCGTTAGGGAAAATGACTCGGGTCCGGTTTTGAACTTTAATTGTTTTTAAAGTGAGAAACTGATACTTTCGGATATATATATATATATATATATATTGATTTTCTTTGTGAATTTTGACTTGTCGCCTTGGTCAAAGGTGATTTGTTCAAAGTTTGCTTGTGTTTATTAAAGGGTCAAAGGTGATTTGTTCAAAGTTTGCTTGTGTTTATTAAAGGGTCAAAGTTTGCCGACCAAGACATCATTACTAACACCTTGTTGTGATTGTTCCAGTGTTAACTCAGTCTTAGTCGGCATTATTCCCTTATACTCATTCATCTCCAATCATACCTAAGGACTGCTATTTCTAACTGTGGATTGTCCTTGGGTAGATCCCTCTGGTTTTTGTTAGATCATAGGACTAATACCTAACCTAATCACCTTATGACTTCAGAATCGTCGTGAGTTAATAGGTTGTTGGGTATTTGATCGTAACAATAAAACCTTTTCCGAAAAGCACATTTTGAGTCGTTTAGATCATTTATTGTTTTTAGAATCACATTTTAATTACATTTCTCCCCTTATTTTAAATATTAATTCACTTAGTCTTTGAAATACCGTGTGATTAAAATTTGTCTTGAAAATACCATGGGGAGAAAATGTTTCAGCATGAACTATGTGGAACTGTTTTTTCTTGCTCCCCCTTAATTTTACATATGTTTGACACCAAAAAAATGATACCAAGTTGTAAAATGAATATAAAATTGAGGTTGAGCGAGTGTCGAGCACACAATTTTGAAAGATTATGAATTGTCATTGAAGAATTTTTGAAAAATTATGCTCGAACACTAGGTCATCTTATAACAAACATTCTATTGAGTAGTTATTGTAATTACTTAGTTGTTATTAAGAGATTTTTATAATGTGTTGAATACATAAGAATTGTCATGTGATGATGTATCCAAGAACATTAAAACTTTGTTTTTCGAAAAACTCCCCCTCAAAAATAAAACCAATTGTAAAATTGTTGTCTTTTAAACTTTGTGAGGGATGGAGTGTTGAACACACAATTTTGAAAGATACCAAATGCTGTTAAATTTCTTGAAAAATTGTGTTCAACTCTTTAAAAAACACATATGTTAGAAGACTTTTCTTCTAACGTTAAGGGTAAGTGCACTTATGCGTACACTCTCTTTTTTCTTGAGCTCAAAACTTTAAATGTCATGTAAGAACAGCTCAAGACCGAGAAAATTGATTTTCTCAAGTCCGGGTTATGTGCTGATATTTACACAAAAACCATTAAGAAAAAATTAGAAATGACATGTTTTGAAAGCATTTGAACTCTTACTCGAACTTCATTTACACGCACGTGTCGATGTTAATCAACATTTCTAGGTACGTAAATGTTATCGATTCCAAGAGACATGTCGAGAAGATTCTTTTTGGAAATTTTTGATTTTCTGATTTTGTATTTTCTTTTTGAAATTTTATATTTTTGTATTTGTTTTTATATCTTTTATATTTTTGTATTTTTCTTTTTTCAAAAATATTTACAAGTCGATATTTGTAGAATATATCAAGCAGATTCATTTGTCAGAACCTCCAGTTCTGCTGGAGTCAAACATCTCATACCAATTCGTCTGACAAGATACTGAAACCTATCTTCGGGTAAGGCTTTAGTAAACATATCAGCTAATTGGTATTCAGTTCTGACAAAATACAATTCAATTATACCATTTTCAACCTGTTCCTTGATGAAATGATATCGAGTATGGATGTGCTTGGTACGGGAGTGCTGCACGGGGTTGCATGAGATTGCTATGGCTGACTGAGAGTCGCAATACAACGGTATTTTGTTGTAGTTGAAGCCATAATCCTTAAGTTGTGTCCTCATCCATATTACTTGAGCACAACCTGCAGATAACGCCACGTACTCTGCCTCTGCTGATGACATTGCAGTGCAGTCCTGCTTCTTTGACATCCAGCTGACTAACTTATCACCTAGGAGCTGTATTCCTCCAGAAGTGCTTTTACGCGTATCAAGACATCCAGCATGATCGGCATCTGAAAAAGCTGTTAGTTCAAAGCCAGAATCCTTCGGATACCAGAGTCCCATGTTAATGGTACCTCTTAAGTATCGAAAGATCCTTTTAACCTCTTTGAGGTAATTTTCAGTCGGTCGTGCTTGATAACGTGCACAATAACAAACTGCTTGCACTATGTCTGGTCTACTAGATTTCAGATACATGAGTGACCCGATTTTACTATGGTAGTCAGTTTGGTCTACGAGTTTTCCACTCAAGTCTGCATCCAGTTTAGGTTTTGTAGCCATTGGTGTACCAATGCAATCACATTTTTCCATACCATGTTTTTTAAGAATCTCTAAAGCGTACTTAGCCTGATTGATAAAGATACCTCTTGGTGATTGGTGGATCTGTAGTCCTAAATTTTTTTATTTCCCATTAAGGACATCTCAAATCTACTGTGCATTAATTTTTCAAATCGTTTAGAAAATTTAGGGTTTGTGGAACCAAAAATAATGTCATCGACGTAAATTTGCACAAGTAGAATGTCCTCCCCGTATCTTATAGTAAATAGTGTCGGGTCAATTGTACCTTTAGTAAAACCTTTGGACATCAGGAAATTAAGAGTTCATCATACCATGCTCTTGGAGCTTGTTTCAATCCATATAGAGCTTTCCTTAGACGGTAAACCTTTTCTGGATGATCAGGATCAACGAACCCATCGGGTTGTGCAACATAAACCTCCTCCTTCAGTGGACCATTGAGAAATGCCGTTTTCACGTCCATCTGATAAATTGGAAAAGACTTGTATGCAGCATAGGCGACGAAAATCCGAACAGCTTCCAAGCGAGCAACTGGAGCAAATGATTCTTCAAAATCAATACCCTCTTCCTGAGCATATCCCTTTGCTACAAGTCATGCTTTGTTGCGAATTACAGTCTGATCTTCATCCTTCTTGTTTTTCCATAACCACTTTAGCTTGATTACAGTCTTGCCAAAGGGTTTGTCGACGAGTTCCCAGACTTGTAGTCTGTCAAACTGATGAAGCTCTTCCTGCATTGCTTCTATCCATGCAGAATCAGACATTGCCTCCTTAATGGTTTTTGGTTCAGCAGTGCTCACGGTGAGCGCAAACATACACATTTCAGGATCTGTCGCAAGTTGTCGTCTTGTTTGCACTGGCTTGGATGGATTTTCATGAACTTGAGTTAATGGGTGATCTTTTGTCCATCGGTGTTCAGATTGATGAGGTTGGTAGAATGTATGAATATTTGAATTATCAACGTTACGTGAGGAAGACTCAGCAATTTCTTATACCTGTATACAGAATGGGTTAACAAATTCATATGGTTCAAAATGTGCATCTTCTGCTTTATTATCGTTGTTTTCCTTAGCATGAACAGTTATAGTTGGAGTTGTTGGTTCTGTTGTTGGGTGAATATTCGTTGTAGGTGGTGTGTCTTGTTGTATAGAATTATCGGTGGGAGAAGGAGACTTGTTGACACTTGAAGTACCTGCAGTGAAAAATTCATCATACAAAGGACCGAATAGTAGATCCAACTCTTGTTGTGACGGAGCTGTTGCATCTGCTGATGGAGAAACATTTTGTAGTTGGGGGACGAGGTCAGAGTTGTCATAATCTGACGCCTTTTGTCGTTGAGGAACGAGGCCTGAAGTGTTATTATCAACAAACGTCTCAGTCATCTCTTTGATTTCATCAAACTTAATATGTATGGATTTAACTATTAATCGGGTTCTCTTGTTGTAAACTATATATCCCTTAGACTGAGTTGAGTATCCCACCAGAATGCATGAATCCCCTTTTTCTTTCATCTTGTCAAGATTTTCACCATCTCTGGTTAAGTAACAGGTGCAACCAAAGATGTAAAGGTGTCGAATTGAAGGTTTCCTATCATAGATGATGTGATATGCTGTTTTCTCATGTGCCGGGATGATGCTAGACCTGTTTTGAGTATAGCATGCGGTTGTAATTGCTTCAACCCAAAAGAACAAAGGAAGTTTAGAAGCCGAGAGCATCGTGCGAGCAGCCTTAACAAGAGTGCGGTTTCGTCTTTCGACAACGCCGTTCTGTTCAGGTGTTCGTGGAGTGGAAGTTTGATGCTCAATTCCTTCTTCTTTAAAGAATGAATGGAGTGTATTGTTTAAGAACTCTGTGCCCCTGTTAGTGCGAACATAAATTACTGGGGCTTAAAGATTTCGTTGGATCATCTTGAGAAAATCTTTTAGAACTTCTAGTGTTTCGTCCTTGGATCTTAGAAATAGAGTCCAAGTATATCTGGAGTAGTCGTCTATAATTACCAGAATATATTTCTTCCCATTTATACTAGCAACCCGCATTGGATCACATAAGTCCATATGAAGCAAATTTAGCCGTCCTTTCAAACTTGGAACAACCTTTGTCTTGAATGAACTTCTTTTTGCTTTACTCACTTCACAAGAAGAACATAGTTGATCCTTGACATATTTCAATTTTGGTAAACCAATCACGACATCCTTTTTTGAAAGCAGGTTGATGTAGTCGAAGTTAAGATGAGAAAGTCTTTGATGCCGTAACCATGCTTGAGTTGGTGAGGCTTTATCCATGAGATAAAGTGGAGTTGATGAAGTCGTTTCTTGAAGGGAAATTGTATAGAGATCAGATCCACGATTACCGGTGAGTAAATCGTTTCCCTGAAGATCTCTAACAAAACAAGTAGATTTCCAGAAAGCAACCTCTAAATCCGCATCACAAAATTGACCAACCAAGAAGAGATTGTGATTGAGGCCTTCGACGTAATACACTCTGTTGATCATGATATTTCCTTGAACCAAATCTCCATAACCAAGAATTAGAGCAAATTGATCATTGCCAAAATGAACGGTACCCAGATATTTTTTAACAAAATTGCATAGCAGCGTTAGATTGGCCGTCATGTGCTTTGTGCATCCAGAGGCAACAATGAATAGGATGAGTTGAACAATCTGCAAGGGAATTAGAGGATAATGGAACATTTGACAAATTGGATCCTAAAGAATTTGTGAGTTTCAAGACATTAGTTATCCTAGATACATTATCTATGGCAAAGCTAACTCTTTTTTTTGCATTTTATGTTTTAGCTTTAGGCACACATTTTGTTTTTGTCTTAGGAACCTATTTATATCCTGATGGGCATTGTTTTTTTATCCACCATTTCCATGCCTTACAAGTTTTCTCATAAAGCATCCTATAGTAGCTCTTAGAATTCTGAATAGCGGATTCTGATGTAACTGGTCTCTTGGGGGGTGTTGTAACAGATTTGTTCGCATGAGCTTTAGGTTTTCTAGTACTAATAGGCACTACATTAAGCTTCTTAGTTCTAGCATTCACGTCATTTAAAAGTTTAGTAACACAATCAAAATGATCCGATTTAACCAAACATTTTCCACAAGAAGCACAAACAGCAGTAGCATTTGAAGTTCTGGATTTTAAATTGTCATTACATGCAGTTACAGACTTTGTTTTATTAGAAATACTAGAAATCCTAGGGTGGTCATCTACTTCAGTCTTCTTATCCTTCACTTGACTATTGTTTGGCACAACCTTATCTATCATTTGAGTGCTCCTAAGTTGTGGTTTGCTAACATTAGTTTTGTGAATTACTCCTGTAGAGGTAGACACGCGAGGGTTAGTATTCCTAGAAGTCTGGGGCAATTGAGGTTCTCTAGCTTGTGTTGTCCTAGAGTCAATTCAGTACATGCCTGGTTTAATCACATTTATGTTACTTACAACTTGCCTTGCTGTTTGAGGTAAAATTTATGTATTGACTGGTTTTGATAAACCTTCTGACACATTAGTTTTGGGAATCGACTTTATTTTTGAGAAAATTTTCCTCTCAAGAGAGTTTGAAAAAGGAGCTGGTTTGCCTAAAACTGATGGTTTTAGAATCCTTTTAGCATTTGGTTGTCGAACACCATATGATTTATCAGTCTTAGTTTCCACAGATTTTCCTTTGCATTTCTCGATGAGTTTCTTTAACTCACTTATGGCAATGTTCTTGTCTTGTAATTGAGCTTTCAAATATTGTATTTCAAGATATTGTTCACGTTCTTTTTGAAATACATTTGATGCAGTTTCTTTGCAAACTTTGTCATTTTTCATTTGTTCTTTACAGCGTTGTAAAGCAAGTTCAATAGAAATCGAGTGTTTTTCTAAATTAGCAAAACTTTGTGAAAGCTCATTATAAACTTCTTTACTAACAGTTTTAGTTTGTTTAGAAAGATTTTGTGCAAGACATTCACATTCTTTCACTTTATGATCGTATAAGTGTAACACCCCCAAAATGGGTCGCAGCGGAATAAGGATCCGGGGCATGTTACTTCAAGATCAACAACACAAGATATATATAAGAACGACACAAAAGTCGTTTAAACTGATACATTGGATTTAAATAAAAGACATATTACAAAAGCTTATAGTTTTAGTTGTTCTTGTTTATTATTACAAAAGATAACATAGGCTTCCCAAAACATGATACACATAAGTCTTTAATAGTGCAATCCAAAACTTAATCCAATGCATCCTTGGCACCTCGTGCCTATTGACCTCCTGAAAACATTGCTTAAAACGTCAACAAAATTGTTGGTGAATTCATAGGTTTATGTATTTAAATTATGCAGGACCGCAAGACTTTCCCGTGATGTTACAACATATGCCAACAATCACAAAACCAGATTACTGTTGCACTAAGCTCATGACACTGAAGCTCAACCTATATTTTGCTATTTTAGCAGTTATTTGCCCGTACAGATGTTGTAACCCGCAACATCCAAGTCCGACATGGTCAACGTTCGTTCCCAGTGATAGCTAATCACCCAAACGGGGAGGTTAATCCCAATAGATCTATTTATAACATTCGCGCTCACATAATGCAATTAACAACTACATCTATGCAATTGACAGTTCATGATAATGGGCTCAGGAGGGTTATCGCTACTTAGGCAAACACATAATCAATATACTTTAAACACTTGCGTCCAATTTATAAAACAAAGCATGTTCTCACCCCAAATAATAGTAAATCAGTAAAACTGTAAAAGTGGGGCTATGAACTCACCTTGAGTACAGATAGTCCAAATAATCACAGATAAAACGTCACGCAAGACGATAGATGCAACCTTAGTGATGATGTAAGAGATGATAAACAAGTTCTAAACCCGTGTTTAGATTCAAAACCAAGCTTTCAAGCTTATAACCC
>BQNB010136567.1:0-17982 GCA_026074375.1 Tanacetum coccineum
TATCTTGTGTTATTGATCTGAGAAGTAACACGCCCCGGACCCATATTCCGCTGCGACCCAATTTGGGGGTGTTACACTTTCCATGGCATGGAAAGGGTTTATATACCACTTTAGTGGCCGGCCATAGGCTTAGATCCATGGGATTTGCATGGGCTTTTGCTTATCTAGCCTATCTAGTTTCCAAATTTTACTATACGAGCTATCCAACGATATAAATAGAAGTGACCGATACTTTCGTATTCCTAACAGTGGAATATGTTCAATTTTTTCCTAGTCCTAACCTTAGATGGTTAAAGGGTTCTCATTTAGTGAAGAAGAAATATTATGCTTATTTGGTAAAGGAAGAGAAAGTTTTGACGATAAGATAATTTGAGTTTTGAGTTGTGCTTTTGAATTGTTTGAGCAAAGTTACATATGTTGTGCATTTGCTCGTGTTTGGCTTTTCGGAGATGACAACTTTACCAATTGCATTGCAAGGTAAATTACTTGAATATTTTGGACAAAACATTCAAGTTGTCGATCCTACTTCATTGTGTATTTTATGCATATATTTGCCAAATATTTGGAACACAACTATTGGACAAGTAGACTCAATATGACATCATTTACATAAGTGTGAGTTATGATCCGATGCATATTCTCATCGTCTTAGAAAAGGATGTCGTTATTTTCATATCAATCGAGTGTGATTGAGTATGTAGGTTTAAGATAATATCTCTCGTTATATTTGATATAATCTTAAAGCTAGACAAATAAGAATCCGATTTCTTTTCCATACTAAAAAACTTGTCAATTAGATTAGATGATAATATCAATCATAATTTGAATAATGAATCGATATATACTCGAAATATTTCTTGACCCTCACGAACACTCTTTTATAGGAAAACAAATAAAGATTTTCATAGTGTGTTTCATTAATCCTAAGACTTGTTATATGCCGAGGTTGATGAATAACGACAAGTTAATTTCTTACTTCAAGATTTTTATATATTTTGCTTGTGCGAAAAACTATTTGTGGATATGTATAGTATGCATAGTTTTTGACATTTTATGAGTATATAAATGATTTCCTCATTATTTTTTATAACAACACCATCTTTTTTGTAAAGTACTATAACTTTATAAAAAAATATATAATTATTTTGGTGTGTTAGAACAAATGCATAGCACAAGCAAAGTTTAAAGTAACATTTTTTTTTACTTAATTACCAATGAATTAATTCAAATCTTTTATTTTGTTTAAACCAACCCAGATCAAACAACGCAAGCTGAAAACATATTAGGACAATATTTTTTGTAAAGAAAGAGATAATGTGTTGGAAATATTTTAATGATGGGTTTTAACATATGATCTTAGGACATTATTTTTCCATACACTTGACAAACTATTAAACTCTCATTCCTAAGTGGGTTACTACACTCAAAAATTATAATTGAAGCACTAATCAATTACAACACAATCAAGACACCTACATGGCGATTTCACAAGACTCTCTTCATTTGATCGATCTTCTTTAGCCTGTTTGATTATCATTCATCAAATAACGCTCGATTTAAGTGATCTAATCTTGATTAATGCTCTCTAATCATAGATCAGATTTGATGTATTTTTTAGGGTTAGGTTTCGGATTTTCGAACCCTAATTCTGATGAATATCATTCATTTGATTTTAAGATTTTTTAGGTTGTTTCTTTTTGATCGGTCCTTAATTGTTCTTTATTTGATTCGACATAACATTAGGTTTTTTGGTTGTTCGATTACTGTTCCATTGGTGTCAAGATAATTTTCCTTTTTCTTATGGCGCAAGGGCTCGCAAGTAACGTCGCCATGACACGTTGATCCCAAATCTATTTTTGTTACGAATTCCCGAACAACACCACATCTAAATAACTATGGGAGGTGTTAAAGGATTCGGGAACGATGATGATGTTTCAACTCCGACTCAATCGACAGCGGAGCAACAGGTTAGCGAAATGATTCGCTTTATATTAAGTTGATAAGTTGATCTACATGTGGTAACCTTGTGCACTTTATGGATTGGCGCATGCATTTACACGCAAATGTTGCTCGGATTTGATCGTCCTCCAATCATCCACACCTCTCGCCAAAAAACAAAAAAAAAAAAAATATTTCAACTAACCTGCTGCTAATGGGGCTTCTTCATTTTGCTTTCTTTTAAAAGGTAACCCTAATAATTTTAATCATATAGCCTCGTCTCCTGCCATGGTCTTGGATGATGAATGTGTGGTGGAACGTGACCTTGATAATTTTGTTATGGGGGAAGTCAAGGATTTTTCTTCAATTAATAACTTACGCGTTCTTTTATCGACTGAGGTATTCCAGCATGAAGCTTGCGTATATGGGTGGCTCTGGGTTATGATTGAGCTGACATCGGTCCGACCACAATGAGATTTCTGAAACATGTTGGTGTTGGGTCCTTGGTTTGGAGTCAATTATGTAAGGCCCAATCCGGATTTTGTAACTAGTGAGCGGATTGTTTTTGGGATTGATATAGAGGGAGTCCCTCTAAACGCCTGGTCCGCGACTACCTTTCTCTAAGATTGGGTTCACGTTGGGTGAGGTGATAGAACTTGAAGATAACAAGAGGATTGTTTGCTCGTAAACGTATAAATGTATTAAACGAAACTTGAGGACAATAATCCTTGAAAATTCAAGATTATTGTTTCCGAGGCAACAATTTTGTTATAAGAGCTAAGATTATTCGTCTGGCTCTGACTTTAACTGACAATAAGGAAGTTTAATGATTTCTAGGACGAATCCGGTAACGGGCTGAAGAGATAAATGGTGACATTAGTAAGCAGATGAACTTGGACGACGAAAGTGATTATTGAGTGTGTCTGATACAGATTTTTGATGATAAGGCTAATCTTTGGGGCGTGTACAAACTCAGAAGCTGTCACCCAACGGAGAAAGAGAATTCTAGCGATCCATTTAACCTTTACAATCTTCTTAATAAACGAACAAAGGCGAGGCAAATTCTGGTTGACTCAAGTATTCCTTTCCCACCTGGATTTACACCTGAGAGAGAATTCCAACATGTTGATGCACAGGAGGTTCAAGGTATGGAAAATTCTTTGTCTAAACGTCGCTCGGAAGGTCTCAGTTCTCGCGTTTTGGAGGATGCTTAACCCCTTAATGAACATGTTTCTCCCAGTATCGATTCTAAAAAAAGCAGGTGGCTCGATATTGAGGTTTAGAACGATATGATTAAAGTTGGCCAATCTATGGGTTCACATATAGGAAGCGAAGTATGAATGACATGGATAAAATTATATGGATCACAAGGAGCTCACTGTGGTTTCCAAATGAATATGTTTATCTATAAACGAAAAAGCCTAAGGATCTCAATGCAAGAAAGCATTGGAATAAGGAGTTAAACAAATAAACTCACAAGGTCATTCCTTTCTGATACAGAACCCAATATGGATAGTAAATCAGATATGGATGATTAAAGTGTTTTATGGGTTACTAAACTATCGAGTAAACTAATCGCGTCAGCTTTAAGGACATACTGGGGTATTTATCATGAGTATGGGGCCAAGAGATTTTCCGTAAGAGCATCATGTTAGTCACGAACAATATTTGTTGCTATTATATGGGTCATGGGTTTCTAATCCATAGCAAAGTTACTTGTGGTGACTAATAATGCCCCTCATCTATCACAATCAAGCGTACGCTATGGACAACACTTTTAGTCCCATATCAGCCATAGGGATGGTCATCTGTATGGTTAAGGGTGATTATTAAATAAGTTCGATGCCATGGAGGATCGTTAGAGTTTATGTGTACAATGCGCAAGGAGCTAAAGAATTTAAAGTTTTATATCAAACTCGGGCTCGTTGATATCCATTGGAAGGGTATTTTTTTCATGGTCTCTTCAGTCGGCTAAGAGAAATGAGTAAATTAGATCGTTTTTTGTTTCGGATGGTTACTCCTTTATCCCTCGATCTCTCGGGGATTTGCCATGATAGGCACCTCTCGGATCATAGACCTATCATACTTCGGAATGGGTCACATGATTATGGGGCGTCCTTTTCGGGTTTACCACTCTTGTGTTTAGAATACAGGGCTTCGATCAAATGTGTCAGAAACTTGGAATAATAATTGTCTTCGATGATACTAAAAAGCAGGTTCAATTCAAGAAGAAATACAAATCCGAAAAGGAGATACGTTCAATAGGGTTAATGAATGCAAAAAGAATCAATCTAGTCGCTTTGTGGATCTCCTTCCAAGCTGGTCATATAGACAAAGTTATTATCAAGGGGCGTAAATGATGATATTCATCAGACGCGGTTTAGATTTATAAAAAAAAATTACATGATATTAAGTCTTCCGACGCTCGTGACTATATGCAAAAGGCTAAGATTCAGTGGGCTATTGAGGGCGATGAAAACTCAAATTTTTTTCATGGAATCATTAATCGTAAACGAGCGAATTTGGCTATTAAAGGTGTTATCTTGAATGGCGAATGGGAGGAATGATCCCTGTCGTGTCAAAGAAGAATATCCGTTTGCATTTGCTAATCGGTGTTCGAGCCCCGCTGCCAACAAAGGTAAACTTAACTTACCTTCCCTTAATCGTTGTCTTCTGATCAGTTTGACAATTTGGAGAGTCCGATCTCTAGAGGAAAGTGCGTAATGCTGGTGGGGCTGTTGGAGAGAATAAATTCCTGGACCAGACGTTCACTATTGAGTTTTTTCGAAGTTCCTGGGACACTTTAGGATCTAATTTTTTGTGCTGCTGTAGAATGGCTTTTCGATCATAGTTCATTTTCTAGAGGATGTAACTCCTCTTTCATTGCTCTCATTCTGAAAAACCATGATCCTAAGTTCGTAAATGATTATCGTCCAATTAGCTTGATCGGGAGTCTTTACAAGGTTGTCACCAAAATATTAGCCACTCGACTTTCGTCGATCATCTCTGGTCTTATACCGGATGTCAAACGCGGTTTTTTCCTAATAGGCAAATTTCTTAGATGGCCCTTTTATCATAAACGCATTACTTTCATGTGGCAAGCATAAGAAACAACACCATGGTGTTTTAAAGTTGATTTTTCCAAGCTTATGATCGATAAGGTGGGATTTTTTAGAAGATGATTGCTTAGAGCTTTTGGTTCGTCAAAATGGTGTTCGTTGGATTCGGGGTTGCTTACACTCTGGCATGGCTTTGGTCCTCCTTATTGTATCAACGTCACGAATTCCAATTTCATTGGGGATGAAGCAGGAGACCTTTTGGCCCCATAACTATTTATCTTAATTATGAGAGTCTCTCATTTTCGTTTATCTAGGGCATCGAGGCGGGATTTTTTAAAGGGCAACACAAATGTTCGTCTCTTAATATGTCCCATCTTTTTTATGCGGATGACGGTCCTTATTGGTGAGTGGTCTATTCTACTCCTATCTGGTATTACTCACACTCTTCATGTTTTTCTTTGTTGTCCGGCCTCTCGATCAATCTTAAGAAAAGTCACCATCTGGAGTCGGGATTGAAGTGAGGATGTTTAATGCTGCAGTTTTTATAATTTGTTTGTTCGACTATGAAAACCCCTATTAAATACTAAGGGTGATGGTTGGAGGTAAAACTGACTTTTCAGGCAAGGAACGATAGATTGTAAACTTAGAGCTCGTCTACTAATTGGAAACTTAAACTTTATCTGTTGGAGGAAGCTTACCTCTTTTAAAGTTGGTTCTTGGGTCGACACTAAATTATAATATGTCATGCTATAAGGTTCCTAATCGGTGTTACAAACGATGATCTCATACGTAGAAATTTTTCCAATGGAGTTCAATGCGACGAGAGGAAAATAGTGTGGATCAAATGGGCCAAGGTTCTTGCGTCCAAGAGTATGGAGGTTTAGGTTGTCTCATAGTTTTTATGCTTAAAATAATGGCTCATCCTATTCAAAAGGGTTTGGAGATTCATAACACACGGGAATAATTTCATTGTGGTGTCGTCTCATCATGTCCTATGCATGGCTTCCTCATTAATAAACTATCTCCGATTTTTACTCCGACTGGAAATCCATTATTCGGAGGTGCATATGCTTAAAGATCCGTGGTGTGGACCTGATTCTCACTGTCATATTCGTGTGGTTAATGGTTATTGCTACACGCAATTTTGGAATGAGTTTGGATTGGTGACACTCAACTTCGTGTTATGTTCCAAACTTTAATGCTTTGGAGATTAATAAAGATTGTACGAGTGGCTGATAACTGCAAATTCTCGTTACCTCTTACTTCGACGTTCTGTTAGAGGAGGGTTGATCTTCTCAATTAGCTCATCTTCAAACTTAAATTGAAGGGACATTGTCGTCATATGGAGGATAGAATGGTGTGAGGATTAAATGGGGAAGGTGTTTTTTCTGGTCCAAAGATGTTCGCATTCTTCTGATGAATGTTTTCAGCCGAAAGCCCCTACTGCTACTCGATGGTAAATAAGTTCCAATTAAAAATAAATTGTATTTGCTTGAAGGTTATTTCCTGGATCGGTTGTACTACTCGATTCGATAACAAACACGTGGTGTCCCAAGTTTCTGATCTTTTATGTCGCTTGCTCCTCTGCTGCAGGAAGATTCCTCGCACCTTGTTCTTCAGTTGGATATGTATAGTATGCATAGTTTTTGACATTTTATGAGTATATAAATGATTTTCCTAACCTTTTTTATACAACAGACATCTTTTGTAAAATATTATACATTTATAAAAAGAATATAATTATGTGTGTGTGTTAGAACAATGCAAGTATAAGCAAAGTTTAAAAATACATTTTTTTTTACTTAATTACCAATGTATTAATACAATCTTTTAAATTGTTTTACCAACCCAAGGTCAAACAACACAAGATGATGAAAAGATTTAGACATTTTGTTGGAAGAGAGTTAATGTGTTGGAAATATTTTAGTGACGGGTTTTAACATATGATCTTAGGACATTATTTTTCCACACACTTGACAAACTATTGAACTCTCAATCCTAAATGGGTTACTACACTCAAAATGATCTACAATATGTTTATGTAACACTTGTAAATATAGTGATCTATGCATATATGCAATGCACAAACAATTTTGCAACTTAACGCAAGAAATCTAGCGTAATTCCTATTAGGCATAATCCAGAAAACTAGTAACATACAAATAGCATACATGGCACATTTGTTTAGATATATAATTAGCTCAATGACAAATAATAATGATTACTTATTAATATCTATTAACCAATTTGAAACAAAATTAAACACACATAATCATCTAGCATACACATAAGGATATTCGTCGTTGTTTTGTGTATTAGATATAACGATGTATACTTAGCTTGATTTGATTTGAAAATAAAATAGTTCCTTCCCATTTCAAATATTAATTAAGATCAATATTTTGAAAGGACAAATACACTATTTTTCAAAGATATATCAATTAGAAATGCCCGACTCAAAGGAAAATGTAAAATTCAAGTTTTACGTTAAAATGGAACTCAACGTTTTGACCACTATGTAATATTTTGCATTTCTGACATATTTAAGTTTAGAATGAAGACTTGAAAGTAGATTCAATTATCTTCGAAATGGTGGGCGGCATGACTTATACGGACTTACGGTTAATTTTATATGATTTTTTTAAGTTTGCCAAATTCTGCTGAAATAGACAGACGACCCCCATAAAGGTGACTGCCCCCAGATATATTTGGGGGCCGCCCGAACATTTACGGGACCGCCATCAGTAACCCCAAAACACGTTTTTTGTTCAAAATTATTTTGTAACTTAACTGTAGAACATAGGACTTTAAAAAGTTCCAGCACATAAATTTTATGTTTTAGACATCATTTCTACTCTTACGACTTAGACAAACATAGGTTGACACTTCCAAGTTCTTTTGAGAAAATTTTCCTTCAAGCTAGTATACGAAGTATATTTAATAACAAAACTAGTACGAATCAAACAACAAAACACTTTTCATATGTAATCCCTCTTCATGGGTAATTTGATACATGGATCGTACTCTATTTTAAAAACCATTTGTTTTAAAAACTAGAGCGACGTGGCTCTGATACCAATTGTGGAAACCGTAGAGGGGGTGAATACGTTTCCATTATAAAACTTTAGATTAGTCAATACAAAAAGTACATCACTCTCTACTGACGGTCCCATAAATATAAGGGGGCCGCCTAGTACATCAGGGTGCCGGCCGATTAATAGGACCTCCTCTTAAAGAGGTTTTTCGGACTAGATCTTTTGTATCTAATCACCAATTAAGTTTGACGCAATATGAGAAGTGTCGATAACAGATTTACAATAACTAGTGCATCTTCTATCAATATTTCCACACTCATAATGTTTACTACAAAGAGCTACACAACCATGGCTAACACTTAACAACAACATTTACTCATAACACTTTACACAATCCATATTAGCAATTGCAAGTAAGTGTAATAGTAATAAAAGTTAAAAGCATTAAATGTAATAAAGACATAAGTATAAAGAGAAATGTGAAAGAAATTTGCAATTGCAAAAAAATCGACTACGGTGGTGGTGATTATATGTGGTTCGTGTTTACGAAGTCATCTTTCGCACCTCCCTACTCCATCTCCCCGAGTATCCAAACTCGAGAGTTGAGAGTTACTTCACTACTCAACAAGTCCTTTGCGGCGGAAAGCTGAAGCGAGGGAAGAAAGAAGGCGAGGAAAAGGGAGAAAATTAGAGAGAAGAGAGGGGAAATGGGAAAGAAAAGGGAAAGTGAAAAGAAAGAAGAGGAGAAAAGAAAGGGGGGAAGGAGGAATGACAGGGAGAAGCAGAGGGATGAGGAGGAAGATAAGAGAAAGAGAAAGGAAAGACAAAGGAAGGAAAACATTGTATAATCGTTTGCTTAAATTTATTTTTTTGACACTAAGCTAGACTGTTACGATAGTTCTTCTTCGGGTTATACCAAACCTATTATGTTTTGGTAGTCAAACCATAACAATCTCCTTGTGCTGTTTTTTTGGCTCTAAACACAAATAAAACCGCGTTCATTACAATTATTTCCTAAATCTCTAAGCTAAGTGTCGAGTCCTAATCTTAGCTAGAGAATAAATCTACCACTTCAACCATGTATCGTAAGCCTTTAAAATACTAACCAACCCACAATAGTTTTAGGATGAAGGAAAGTAGCCATGTTGACTCAATCATACACCGCTTTCAACCTTACGTGGCATCTTTTCCATCCTAAGGATCGTATTGCTTATTGCTTGATCACCATGCATTTGGTGACACCCAAGAAACATTATGTATTTTTTTTTATAACCAAGGGTTTATAGGTAAAAGTAAAGTGGATCCTTAGGTGTTGATTTTTCAAAATTAGAGATGATAGAAGATGAATCAGAATCTAAGAAAGTTTCTTTTCTAAGAAGAGGACTTAACTCACCCGTTATGCCAAAAGAAGTAGAGAATGTTAGGATAAAAAAAACACACCATTTGGAGCATATTATTCAACAACCATTATTTTTTAGCATGTGACCACCCTCTCACAACTATTGGGTTTTTGTGTATTGTTACTATCACCGTACTTTGAACTCAAGTGTTAGGGGAACCCTCTCCCCACTTTATTTGTTAATAAGGGTTTAGAGTCAGGTTTCGTGAGGACTAGAACAAAAACAAGCGCTTTGATGAGGTATAGTCTCCTCGGAGCATCTGGACGAAGAACGTAGCCTAGATATTGCTGCTAAACTAGCACGGGCTAAAACTAAAGAAATGCTCCAGAGAAGCTGGCTTGTCGAAGGACACGTCAGGTCCGGAGCCGCCACTAGAACTCCGAAGAAGCTGGCTTGTCGAAGGACATGACAGGTCCAGAGTTATTAGATCTGTCCTAATGCAATGGTATCAAATGATACTCAGACAAAAGGTACAGTCCTTGTAAAGGACCACAGTCCTTAGGATGACACATAACCGACAGCTCGTACCAAAAGAGATCCCCACAGTTATGTCTTATAGTGAATCCCAAATGGTATAAAGGGAGGGCTCATTACCCTGGGACGACACACAACACCTACTCCAGACCTTACTTTATATTCTTCGCATTTATCTCTTAATCACCATACTTACTCTTACACTGAAGTTTTGGTCTCGGATTCACACCCCGAGGCGAGCTAACTGTGTTCTTTCTTATTTTCAGCTAGGAGATGAGGACAAAGCTCTGGAGGAAACAAGCTAAACTCAATATTTATCACCGCTGAGGTTACTTTTACCAAGCCCAAGCAACCCACGTAAATTTACCTTGTCAATATATTGGTGCGCCATCTGTTGGGACCCCGATCCCAATCTTTCCTAAGGTGCTGACCAAAAAGTTGAAAACATGACTTGACTCTAGTCACGGATGGAAAGGGCAGAAGGGGTAATTCTGGGGATTTTACAGAGTAGTGAGCCACACTAAGGGGTCCGCTCATCTTTTTTCCACTCTACGAATGTCCACCCCCTTTCTACTTTTCGTTAGTCAGGTTAGGATACACGTTTAGGGATCTGATCCAATAGAAAACCAAATAAAAAGCAAAAGTTAAGAAAGAAGTCCCATCCATCATCCCCACCGGAGCAAATGTTTGCATCGGCCACCCAACAAATGGTAGGGAACCAAAAGAGAAGCTCCGAAGAGCAAAACCTTAGTGCTAACCGCGTCACGGCGACATAAAATGCATAAACGGCATAGAGTTCTGAACAGAGGGAATGCATGGTAGGCTCGGAGCCATCGTCAGAATGATTGGACGGAAAACATAAACAGAGAAAAAGGCTCCCGCGTAGCAATTGGAAGCTGTGGACAATAACAATGATGATTATATCGTTTCCTTCTATGCAAGGGTGTCAATAGGCGATTCTCACTATTAATACTGAAGCATAGATCGATGAGGATTCCTTGGGTCGAAGGATCTATGTGATGGAGGAAGCTCCTCTGAGGTTATGTTTTATATTAAAGGCAAGTTTTTAAATCTTTTGTTCGAGTTGGGAACCAACAAGTTCACCGGAAGTTATTATGATAATACCTCAGTTGAGAATATTATATTTTGGTATTTTACCAATTTGTGAATTTTATTTCTTTTTTATGGACAATGTTTTTATATTTTTGGTTTTTTCTTTGGTTTTTATCTGATAATTATACTAATAAAAGAAAATGAAAAATATTTTTGTATTTTTTATATTTTTTCTAAAAAGTAGAAGAAAATATTCACAAATTCAAACACAATTTGTCAAACGTAACGAAAATCGGTATCACAGCCTCCCCGGCAACGGCGCCAAAAATTGATTGTAGGTTTTTACACCATATATATAATATATAATAAAATATAAAATATATATATAATCTAAAAACAACAATCAATGAAACCGAGAAGTAGTATAGAGTGTTCCCGGGTCGTTTATCCCCAACGAGGCTGGACTGGAGAATCGATACAGTCGAAGATTTGAGTTTGAAGGAGAGAATTGAATTGAAAGTGTGGAAAAGTCAAATTAGATGATAACGAACAAAAACGTTTAAGAAAATCCTAAAAATTACGAAATTAAGCTGAAAAACGGAAGCACGAATCCCGAACAAAGGGGGAAAAACCTAAAATCTTTAAAAATAACCCTACGAAGAAATTTTCACTTCTAAACTACTCTACGGGACAAATAACGAAGAATGAAAAAGACTAGACCGAAAACGGAGTTCGTTTGACCCAAAAACGAGTCAACACAAAAACCGTACCCGGACCCCGTTCTTTAAAAAATGAAAAGTTGTAAAAATGACCCTACGAAAAGTTTTATATTTTTCCTACAAACTATATGACAAAATAAAATTTTCTAAAAAAGAAAAATATTTTTTTGATAATTTTTGTATTTTTTATGAATTTTTAAAACTTTTAACTAAATTAAATTATAAAAAATAGTAAACTACTTCAAAAAATTCTGAAATTTTTACAAAAAATACTAGACTCTATAACTATCCTACGAAAAATAAGAAACGAAAAGCAGCTTAAGAAATAAGCCCGAATAAGCATGCAACAGTTATAAGCTTTTAAGCGAAAAAGATTATATATTAATATTGACCTTGGGACTATGAAGAAAAGTCCCAAGGGCGCTAGCGGTGAGGGTGTGTGTAAAGGGGGAATGTATCGAGAGGTCTCGTGTTCCGAGTCTTGATCACAGGACCTCTTTTGTCTTCCCTCTTTTTTTTTCGAAAACTTCAAATAAGCAAAGTGTTAAGCTCGTGGGGCTTATCAACTTTGTCAACTACGATTTTTACGAAAAAGCTCAAATAGCTTAAAAATATAAAGCTTAAAGTTGACAGTTAGCTTAAAGGGCTTAAAGGATAAATGCTAAGGACAATTTTGGCTCTTGTGGTGGGCGAATAAGCTAAACTAGGACGAAATTAAGCTAAAGGGGACTAAACTATCTTAAATAAGCCGAAAAGGCTTAAAGCTTAAAGTAAAATAAGCTGAGAAGAAGCTTAAGTGACAGAAACTCAAACAAAGCTTAAAAGCTAAAAGGACTTAAGGTTTTGGACAAATAAGCTAGGTAAAAGGAGGCTAAATAAGCTAAGAGACTCCTAAACTAGCCTAATAAGCACTAAGGGACTTAAAATCTAAACCTAAATAAGCTGTAAAAGCTAAAATAAAAAAATAAGCAATCCTACACTATAGTCATGCAAAAACAGTCAAAAGGCAAGTTTGGGCTTAAAAATAAGCTATCTAATAAGCTTCTTAAGGTCTGAAACTTAAGAGGCTTATACAAGAGCTTATAGGCTCTTGAAATAAGCCAAGAAATTGGGCTTTAGACCACTTAAAAGCTAAGAAAAATAAGCCTAAAGTCTCCCCTTTGCACCAGGGGAGCTTTAAGACTAAACTCAAGGGCTTATTTGGAAAGGCTTTTTAAAAAGCTGTCAAAATAAGCTCTAAAACAAAAAATTAAGCTCAAAGATGGATTACTCTAGCAATTGAACTTGTGCACAAACTTTTGGCTTTTAAAAAGCATTTTATCTTGCTGAATTTTGAAGGTGAAAAAGGGCCCTTGAGTTTTTTAAAACTGCTACTAACAAACACTTGGTGATTTTTGACTTACAAAGTCACAAGACAAAGGGGCTTGTTACAGTTTTTTTAACACCACAAAACACACACTTTTTGACACTTAAACTCAAACTCCCAAGTGCTTATGAATATAAGCACTTGTGGCTTTTTTCAAAAGTCACAGTTTAAAAAGTGGTTTAGAAATCCTTGGAAAACAATTTTAAAACCTTAGAACTTTTAAAAACAGCTTAAGACAAGCTTAAAACTTAAGCTTAATCTAACTAAGTTACCTCAACCCAGTTTTGAGTGCTGACCCAAACACCCCCTTAATTTTTAAAAGGTGATTTTAAAAACTTATAAGGCTAAGTTTTACTGAAATTTTAAAAACTCTAATGATACTTAAGCACTAATAAACACTAATAAGCTAAAAAATAAGTCAAATAAGCACTTAAGTTGATACACTAAGCTAGGACAGAAATGAGCTTAATATGGCAGTTTTAGGTAACTAGCATAAAACTGAAATGACAAGCACTTAACAAGCAAAGTTACACACTAATAAGCATAATAAGAGTAATAAGCTAAGGAAATAAGCTCTAATAGCTTATTTGCTACAGTAAACAAGCACAAATTGAAAGAAAAGTACCTTAAATCCTTTGCTCTTTTTTCTAAAAGGATTTTTTTAGACCTATTTAAGCTCTAACTCCTACCCAGCTTATAATTAAGCTTAACTAAGCTGAAAACCCAATAAGCCATCCACATCAGCTTATTCATCCAAGCTTTTTAATCCAACAGTTCTTTTGCCCTTTAAGTTTTGAAAAAAAAATATGTGAACAGGTTATAACAACTTATATTGAGAGTTTAAAAGATTTAAAAAAGGCAGTTGTGACTTAAGAACACAAATAAAGCAAACTTAGCTGAATTTCATTAAAATCAAAGTACAAGTACATAAAAAGCTTTAAACTTAAAGACACTGAGAATTACTTAAAACTACACTAAAAACTCACTAAAAACTAACTGAAAAAACTACATTAGCCACAATGGCTTTTACAAGGCTTTTATAGAAAAATACGACTAGGTCTCTCTCTTCTTTGTCTTCTTGTCTTGTGTTTCTTTGTAGACACATAAAAGAGTTGTGCTTGTTGTGTGAGTGGTTCACAGCTTCAATCTTGGCCCTTCAATTTTGCCTTGGTACTTGTTTGGATCATCTTGGTCGTCGACATGAGCTTGGGGAGTTGTGGGATTGCCAACTTGGCAATCTTACAGCTGGGAAAGATAGTGGAGGGGGGGAAAATGATTATCCATGGGGTGGTTTGGGGTTACAGGGTAAAAGAGAGAAAGTGAACCCGTGAGTTGTGAGAGTTGAAATGGGCGGGAAACAAAAGTTTATAAAGGTTGGGGGTGACAGGGCATGGGTTTGGGGGATTGGCAAGTTAGGTCCCTCTAGGTTATATGAGGCTTTGCAGTACACGTCCTTAGGTGTTAATGGGTTTGAAAACTTGGCAAGAACACCCCCTCAGGGTTATATAACACATTTCATCACAAGTCCTTGTGTGTACAACTCTCATCTTTTGGCAGTTTTGCCCCTTGTGGTTTCATTTTCCGAATTGGCAGATTTGGCCCTCCTCTTTATTTTCTCTTAATTTCTTTTATAAATACAAGTTTAGGGATTTACATGTCTAGTCCCTAAACTTATATTTCTTGACTTTTGGCTTCGGTTTGGCTTTGTCTTTCACAGTCTTTTCCATTCCGAGTCCGGTTTTATCGTTTTGGCTTTGTTTTTCGTCTTTTCTTAGTTATCCGTTCCTGCACAATACAATTAGCAAAACAAGCGTATATTTGGCATTTTAAGTCCGTTTTTGGTTATTTTAGCTCGTTTTTAAAGGTAAAAGGTATGTGTAATTAAGCACATACCATTAATCAAAGTGATTAATGTGTAAGACTATATGACATATAAAAATTTATGTGATAGGCATACCTAATACGTTATGCATCAAACCGACATAGTGTAGGTGCACAATTAACACGCAAGTCATGTAAAACGACGCATAATAAACCTGATTACTTTAAACGCAAACATCTTGTAATACATGTTAACATAGCATTTAAGAGCATGTATTATCTAGATAAACTAAGAAATGTTATATCGGATTTATTTGACAAAGACAAAAACCTTTATAATAAAATAACCAAGCAAATAATCGTTGATCATCAAAATAATCACGAAGGCATATAATCGTATCACATAGGAATAAGTTATCATCTTGAAACTTCAAAAACACATATGTGAGATGCCACGAATCTAGGAACGTTTGATAAAATCCTAGTTACTACTTGTTTAATAAGAAATTTTAATGAATGACAAATTTCATCAATGTAAACTAACTTTAGTTACTACTTGTTTATTTAGTTTAAATTTACCTATCGAAGTGTAGCAAATAAGAAATATGTTTCGTTCTTTAATACTTCACCTCATATGACGCGGATTAATCTAAATAATTTATTAAACATGCTTGAACTTGGCTCAAAAGCCGAATAAATTCCCCTACACTTATTGTTGCAAAATACCTTTAATTGAAATTAAAACGAAGTTAAAATAACAAAAGCATGATTTACAAGATGTTTCTAAAATAATAAAACAAACTATAAAGAATTAAAACACACGAGACACTCCTAATATGCGGGAAAGGGTAAATTGGGTTGCCTCCCAAGAAGCGTTTTTCTTTATTAACGAGTCTTGTAGCTAGACTCGAAGTCACACGTTCTTATGTGACTTCTCCTTCGTCTTCCACTCCTTCTTCTTCTTATGTAAGAGCAGGGCACTCATCTTAATATACTTAGCTTCTTCCATTGATTAAATTCCATCTCCTTTTCTTGATGAAGTCTTATCCTTTCTTCCCATTCTAGGACTAGCCTATTCACAGTCATAGTAGGAGCTATGGGTTCTATGCCGTTCTTGATTCCTTTTTCTACATGAAAGAGGGGTTCAGGTAACCTATAGAAACTTATCTTACTTTTTCCTGACCTTTGAGTTATGGTGCCTGTGTTAAACTTAATTGAGGACTTTGCCGTTGTTAGGAATGGCATTCCAAGAATGAAAGGCCTCTTTTCATTTTACTTAATGTTTATAATTACGAAGTCCGCGGGGTATATATGCTTGGCAACCTCTACTAACACGTCTTCAGCTATTCCTAAGGGATAGAGTATTCTGAGTGGCTACATTGAGAGTCTAATGTCAGTCTCAGGAGGTGATCATTCGTAAGTTTCATATAGGTGGAGTAAGGCATGACGTTTACATCGGACCCTTGATCGACGAGGGCATTTACATGCTTAAGGCCTCCTATGCTGCAAGGTATTTTGAAGTTTCCTCCGATGTCCTCCTTCTTTGTTATTTTCTTCTTGAGAATCGCTTCGTAAACAGGCCCCCTGGGTAATACATTATATTCTTTCTTCTTTTTCTTTCGAACTCGGGTTCCTGAAAGAGAGTTATTGAATCTGTTATTGTTAACTAGTCCTTTGATAAGATTTTCATTTATCTTATGCTTCAGGTAATACGCTACAGGCTGAGAACCGGGTGCTTTAACTACTTCCTCGCTCTCAGGTGTTTTGATTGATTCATTTCCGGGCCTGTTTTCAGCTTCATCCTTTGTCTCGACCTCCTTTACCGGCATTTTCATTCCTGTCTCGGTGGGTTTTTTAGTGTTGTCGGGGTCATCTCCCTTTGTCTTCAAACTTAGATAGTCTAGCAACTTGAGATGCCATGAACTCAGAAACCAATCCTTCTATATTTAATTGACTGTTAAAGTTTTGAGGACGGTTGTTGAAGGAACAGTTTGGGATCAAACCGTTAGGTTGAAACCGGTTAGGTGGGTTTGAAAAATTATTTTGGGAATTCTGAGGTTGTCTCCACCTAAGGTTTGGGTGACTTTTCCATGACGGATTATAGGTGTCACCAAGATTGTTTTGCTCGGGCTTGAAGGTATACCACTTACCTTCTGGTTCATCGGTACACGAGGATGCGTATTCAACGAAGGCTTGTTCGGGATCTTCTATGCAATATTAAGTGTCGTGGGGACCACTGTAGATCTTACATGAGGTAGTGATTTTGTTTACTTGAGTAGGTTGTGCTGGAGCAAGATGAGCTTCCATCAAGAGTTGGACTTGATTTTTGAGCTCAATTAGACGGCAGTCGGATGTACTCAGGACATCTTGAGGCAAAGTGATTGCCTTGACCGGCTTGGCGAAATCCCTTGGGTCATTCTAACTTTTGTTGTCATAGAGAGCGAGGTCCTCTAATAATGCCCAAGATTCTTCAACGTAGGTCATGAAGCTTACCACCAGCCAATTGGTCAATGGTTCGTCTTGTGACGGGGTTGACATGGTCATAAAAAATTTGGACTTGAAGCCAAAGGTCTATGCCATGATGAGGGAATTTTTAGAGTAAGTCCTTGAAACGAGTCCGTGCTTCAGATAAAGATTCTCCATGATGTTGTTAAAACACCAAGATATCATTGCAGAGTTTTGTGGTTCTTCCTGGTGGAAAGAATTAAGCAAGGAATCGGGTAGTAAGATCCTCCCATGTAGTGATGGATCATGCTGGAAGGCATTCAAGCCAATTGCTAGCTTGAACGCGAAGGGAAAATTGAAATAAACGCATACGCGTTCTTTCCCTATTGTCACCATCAAGTTCAAGTGAGTCTACAAGTTTAAGGAAATTCCTGAGGTGTTGATTTAGATCCTCGAACAAAAGTCCGTAGAATGAGCATCTGTTTTGCACCAACCGAATGGTGTCGGATCGAAGAGGTACCACATTGTTCCCTACGGGGAGTTCGATGGTATTCCTGTAGCCCTCGTGGCTTGGTTTGAAGTAGTCTCCTAGAGTACGAATAGGATTCTTGTCTCCCATGGTGCTTGACGAGAATGAGTTACGAAACAAATAACACGAAGAAAAGATAGACT